>CM061921.1:129626553-129925515 GCA_031002005.1 Vandiemenella viatica | reverse complement strand
CATCCCAAGCCATTATGTCCCATGTTACCCCACAGATCGCCCGTGTGATCGTTCATTCACCCTCCATGTAACCACTCTTGTTTGTCACCACAAAAACCAACCATAGTCCTGCCTCTATCATCCAGTTCTCTACTCGCCTTAGTTCATCACATATCTTGTGAGAGGGAATGACTTCCTTCACTCTTTTCCAGAAATGTGCACTCTTCTGCCTAAAAGTTCTACCCACTGTCCCCCGAACATGTTTTAGCAGACCTCAGGAACATCTTGGTTCACAAATACCCTACTTCAAATCTCCAAAAACAACATATGTAAAACCAGCAGTATGCTTCCACCCGCCTACATATTCCAATCCTACCACGGGAAAATTTCCCTATCAGTTGGACACGCCACATGTTCAACAACTCACGTAATATACCAAACTAACTTTCCACCACTGCACTAGTTCCTACATAGGCCTCACTAACAGCAACTCTGTCAGAATGAATGGCCACAGACAAACAGTTCACACCCACAACTTATACCTTCCACTGCGAGAACATGCTAATAGCGATGATTCAAAAAACCTCAATCACTGCTTTACTGTGAGAACAATTAAGAGTTTTCCCCTAATCCACCACTGCATCAGAACTCCCGAGATGGGAACTTGCATACCAGATTATCCCAGATACAAGAGACACCCTTTCCTCAACCACTGATAAAATCCTACCATTTAACCCATCACTTATTATATATATATTCATTTTTGCATCAATAACAGGTACCCTTTATTACATATATTCATTTTACCACTGTTCGCGACATGTATATCTTATTTCAGACTTTCGTGACATATCAATAGTTCACTTCTTAACAATTCACCTCCACCACCCGCTCCCCAAACCCTTTCTTCTGCTGCGCAGCCAGTCATGGGGTAACCTTAGGTGTGTGAATATCTCCGGAACCAACTGTCCATTCTCTAGTGCATGAATAAGGTTTTATGTAAAAATATGTATTTTGTGTCTGTGTTACACATTATTCACTTGTCACAGCCCTCAACTTTGGTAAGTGATAGGTTATTTTCCCTATCCTATGTTACTTATATTGCCTAAAAGCTGGGGTTTTTTCCCCCCTTAGTATAATTAAAAGGTTGGAAGTATAGATTTAAAGTAGTAAATGAAGCATCAGAAGTGGAAACAGCGCCGTTCGTGGTTGGTGAGTGATAATGCTGACGCTTCGCATTCAGGAGGACGTGGATTCTAATCCCTAATGCTGTGATGCTTCCTTCAAAAGTCCATGGCCGAATTCCTTCCTGTTCCTAGTCCTCAGTCCTTTCCCAACTGTAATTAACATAATGAGGTGTAAAGCCATAAACAAAAAGAAAGTGTAAACAGCCTGCAGGGTAGTGTGTTTGGACCACTGTTAATTATGCAATGGATTGTGTTGGTCAGAGGGTTTTTTTTTTTTTTGCAAATGGCCTAATGCTAAAAAGTAAGATCAATAAACAGCTACAGGATATGTAAGTGAGTAAGATTAACACCAAATGCATAGAAATGCCAAAAAAAGATTGGCCTTATTGAGACACAGAGAGTAAAATTAAGTTTTTGAAAGATTATAAAGTGGAAGAGGAATTGTGGTTAAAGACATGAAGTGAAAATATCATTTGGCAATTAACTCAATTTGGGCAAGTAGTAAACAGTGATTACTGGGGGAATTGACAAGGGTTGTACTAGTGAAGAAAGAGGTCTCTGGTTACCAAACTTTAGTCAGACTATTGCTTGAGTATGGATTGGATAGTGTGGGACCCATATTGTGTTATCAGATACAGAAATGGAGGGTATGCGAGAAGGGCAGTGAGAATTTGGAAATACTTTAGAACACAGTCAGTAGTTTATAAGATGATACAGGTGAATTGTGAGTCATTGTTAGACAGGAGGTGGTGGAGAGAGAATTATTAGGAGTAGTATGTGGAACGGAAAAGACAACCAGGACCATGAGAATCATAAATTGGCTCTTGTCTTCATGCATTAAGGAGTGAGAAAATTTTGCTTTTGAGGTAATGAATGTGTGAGACTGGAATAAATTACTGTAGGATATGGTGTAACAAACACAAAGAAAATTAAATTAAAAATTCGTGAAATCCAAAAGGAGGATTATAGTGAAATTGCTCTTGGAGTAACTGCCCCATTTTCCGTTATTTTTTTTTTTTTATGCATAGTTAATTTTTATTTCCTTTAAATAATTTTGCTGTTGAAGTATTTTCACCCAAAAAGATCCATCTGTAATAAATTATGTAGAATCAGTTCCGCATATAAGCATCAGATCTCCGGATTTAGCTAAGCAATATACTAATTATGAGGAATTTTAGCACATTTTGATCAATTAATCATAAATAAGTTTTGAAAAGAGTAATACATCTTATCAAAGCCTTTTTTTTAACTGACCTCATTAAAGAGGAGGTTCTCAATTCTACTGTATTTTTTTTATGTATGTATGTTCAGCAATATCTTCGCCAATAGTGAACAAATTTTAATTACATTTTTTTAGTGGATAGGGCATACCATCAAAGTGGCCCCTTATAAATTTCATTGAGAAACTACCCCTTTACACCACTCAAATTTTATACAAACCAAAATTTTTTGTCTGATTTTGATGGAATTTTGGACATGTATAGTTTAAAATAAAGAGAACAATACTGTCACCATTTGGTTTGCAGAAACCCAACCCCTTTCCACCCCCTTAATTTTTGTCAATGTTCTTTATACAAAGCTACAGTTGAAATCATTTAACCAATCTCCATGAAAGTTGACATATGCATGAATTTTTTCATGGAGAAGGTTTCTGACCAAAAAATAAAAAACACCCCCTCTCCCCCTTACATCCCTTAATTTTTATACAAACCCACAGTTTTTTTTTTATCTGGTTTCGATGGAACTAGGCACACTTTTAGTTGAAAACAAAGAAAAGTACCATCAACTTTTTGTTTGCAAAAAACTGGACTCCTCTTCCCCTTGCCACCCCCTTAATTTTTCTCTGTGTTCTTTTTAAAAAGTTACAGCCTACACCATTTGACCATCTCCATGAAAGTTGGCACATGTAGGCATTTATCATGGAGAAGATTACTGACCAAAAAAAATCCTATAACCACCCTCCCTCCCTTTTTACACCCCTTAATTTTTATACAAACCCACAGTTTTTATCAAATTAGGATGGATCCTTGCACGCGTATACTTTAAAATAAAGAGAAAAATACTGTCAACACTTGTTTGAAAACACCCCACCCCTATCTCCTTTTCTACTCCTTTAATTTTTGCCAATGTTGTTTATAAGAAGCTACAGTTGGCACCATTTGATAAATCACTATAAAAGTTGGTAAATATATGTATTTTTTCATGGAGAAGATTTCTGACCAAACTATTCAAAAACATACTCCCCCCCCCTTTTACACCCCTTAACTTTTGTACAAACCCACATTTTAATCTGATTTCGATGGAACTTTACATCCATATACTTTAAAACAAAGAGAGAAAAAAAATAGGATCCATATAGTTTTACTAAAACCCTGTCCCCCTTTCCACTCCCTTAATTACTGTCATGTTCTTTATACAAAGCTACAGTTTCTATCCAATTCTGAAAGAACTTTGCACACATGTACTTTAAAACATACAAAACAATTCTGTCTAAATTTGGTTTGCAGAATCCCAACACCTCCTCCCTTCTACTACCACCCTTCTTAATTTCCAATATTCTTTATAGAAGCCAACAGTTTTTATCAAATTTCGATGGAATACTGCACATGTATACTTAAAAACAAAGAGAAACATATTTTATACATTCTGTTTACAAAATCTAACCCCTCACTCTATTACACTGTGTAAAGAACATTTGTAAAAATTAAATAAAGCTACAGCTTTTATCTGGTTTTGATGGAACTTTGCACACATATACTTTGAAAAACAAAATAAAAATTCTGTCCACACTAGTTTCACAAAAACCTTTTATACCCCCTTAATTGGTTTTTATACAAACCTATAGTTTTTATCTGATTTCAATGGAAATTTGCACACATAAACTTTAAATCAAATAGAAAAAGACAGTTTACATTTGGTACACACAAGCCCAATCCCTCTTTACCTTTACCCACATCCCTTTTAATTTCCAATGCTCTTTATAGAAACACACAGATTTAAATCCTGCCAAAATCAATTAAGCTATTTTTAAGTTGTGGCAAAATATTCATAGTATAAATGTGTCCCAATGTCTCAACAGGTACGTCAGATTTTAACTTGAACCCCCTGCTTTCACATTGTGAAAACCCATTAAAAATCTATATTTTCTGCATGATTCCAGAACAAACAGATATATTTCAGATACAGATTTGTGTATGTGTTAATGCCCAGATGTCACATGTTTCAATCATCGAGCAGCTAGGTTGAAGCACAGCATCCAATTCGTACAGAGTGCGGTGGATGAGGGGTAACGCTCTGTCCTCGTATTCGGGAGGACGCCGTTCAAATCCCCATCCAGGCATGCAAATTTGGATTTTACAAGGTTTCCCCAAATCACTCCAGGCGAATGCCGGGATGCTTAGGTCATAGCCGAATTCCTTCCCATGGCATATTTAAAATACAAAACAAACTATAATACCACTAAAAATTTAATAATAAAATAATTGTTTCAAAAAAATAAAAAATTACCTTCAAAAGACACACTAAAAACTTTAAAATAAATTTATACCATGCTTAGAAGAATATAAATCTAAATGCACAATATTTTACACTACTATTGTTGAAATTTTTATGTTAATCAGTTATTTTTGAGTCAGTGCCAGCCATAGCAAGGAAAAAAAAAACATTAAAGAATGACAATAATATGTAAAAAGTAATGTTACTACTTACCTGTGATTAATTCCAGAAACATGTTTCAACAAAACTGAAACATACAGATGAAACACTGATATTATACTAACTGTAAAGTGTTTACCACATGATGCAGCCTACCAACTGACAATATAGCGCCAGAGGTGTGCCTCAACGACCAACAAAGCCTAGCCACAGATTAAAATACCGTATAATTTGTTCCCCTAAATTTTCTCCTGCAAAAACATATCTGCCTCACTAAATGTTGTAAAATATTTGGAATCTTTGTTCGTACTCTCCGTGTCACCTCGAACAGCAAATAAAGTTCGGTAAATCGTTCCTCGCAATCTGACAGCTGGCACTGACTCCAAAAATAACTAATTAATGTAAAAATTTCAATAAAATATCATGCATTTAGATTTATATTCTTCTAAGCAAGGTATAAAATTATTTTAAAATTTTTAGTGTGGTTTTTAAGGTGGTTTTTATTTTATTGTTTGAATTTAATAGTTTATTATTAAGTTGATGTAGATTTATAACAGCATAAATGTTCATTTAATTTTTTTATTTCATCTGGAAAGTGGATAACTAAAAACATTCCTAATTTCTGAACATATGTTTTAAACATTTGCAGGTAACAGAAGGTGTATCAGTGATAACAGTTGGTAAACTGGGAAGCTGGAAAATCCCTCTGGCCGTAGTGGGAGGCAGTTGCTCTATTCAAGGGTTTGATTATGAGGGAAATGAGCTCTTCTGGACTGTTACGGGAGATATTGTTTGTTCACTTACTCTGCTGGACTTTGATAATGATGGTAACAATGAGGTAAGCATCACTGTATATGTTTTTTTGCTTTTTAACTCAAAACATTTAAAGGTTTAGCAGTGTCTCCTTTCGATATTCTGGCAGTATAGTGTGAATTTTGTTGCAAATGGACAGAATTGTGTCTATAAATATAAAAAAAAGTATATTGTAAAATATTTAAATTTATTTATTTATCGTATGATATTTAACAAGATACATGGCATTTAGAATGGGTTTTCTAGAGCAATATCATGATCATACATACACCCACATTGCATCCGACTTAAGAATGCCCTCATTTCATGAACTTAATGATTTTAAATTTTTGTTAAATTTGTGCAATGGTAACATTGATTGTTCAGAATTGCTAGGTAGTTTAAGATTCAACGTACCTCAAAGAATTAAACGTCAAACAACAATGAAATAATGAAATATAAACACTTGTATACAGAAAATAATCCCTTAACTAGAATGTGCAAGCTTGCCAACTGTCACAGTACGGTTAAACTTGGAATTATATCGTTAAACCAAAACAGTTTGTAACAATCTTGTGTCTTGAGGTATGAATGAATAAACAACAGTTAATTTTAATCTGCAATTTTTTAGGCTTAGTAGTTTGTATTATTATATTGTAAAAGTTTATAATTCCAGTAATAATAGACTATATAATTATTAAATTGTTTTCTATGATATTTAAACAGTGCACACCAATCATTGTGAAATTGTGAAGTTGTACAAATGGACTCCAAAGTCCATAGACAGGCAAATAAATAAATAAAGATATACAGAATCTGAGGACAAATTTACACATCACAAGCTCATACAATATTATACCTCTAGATCTAATGTTTTTATCCATTCAACTGCATTGTTTGACAAGTCGTATATTTCTACTATTGTTCCTTTTTATGCTCGAAGAGGACAGTAAGAAATGGTGTGGTGTATTGTCTGTAAGATGGCTCCACAGCCACAAACTGACCCAGCCCCATTTGTGTAACAAGTAGCCGCATCTGCCTCGTCCCATTTGAATCTGATTGATGATTCTCCATTGCTGTCTTGGGAGATTGAATCCTTGTAACTGTACTGAAGGGTCCTCAACCAGATGTTTATTGGCTACTCATCAATGACAGCTCCCACTGAGTTGTCCACAACTTGTTGATGTTGAGTTGAAATAGGACTCTTGTAAGGTCTAATGCCGTGCGCGATGGCGCTTTCCTCGATTTGAAGTGTTGGTGTTTTGCTTGAGTAATTTCTTGATGTATAGGCAGCTGAAGGTTCTTCAGAATGTTTTTCCAGACCTTTAGGAGAGCTTTCTATCTTCTCAGTGCTGGAGGTGAAATGTTACAGAGAACTGGAAGCCATGCGGTGTTCATGCTCCAAATGCATCCTGTAATTATCCACATTATCTGGTCGAGTTGCACATTTATCTTAAGAAGAAGCTTAGCCAGTAGCAATAAATATACGGTTAACAGTTACCTGTAAGAAACTAATTCTGTACTCTGCTGCATTCTACTTTTTTACCTTTTCTGTTTTTTGTTAGTTAATATTCTCTGATGAGTTATTACTATTTATTCTGGCTTGAAGGAACTTGTTTTACATAGGTCTACTTTTTGGTCTAGTCACCTACAGTTATCTTTCAGTGAACAGTATAATTTGTTATTTAATCATTTGAATTTGTATTCCATGTAGAGGCTTTGGTTGAGCCTCTCAGATCCCCCGTAGAACGAATATTGAGATGGTATACTGAAGAACACGAAAGCTGTGTACCTATTGTGATTTTAATTGGTACAGAGGTGACTTGGTCAAAGTATTGGGCAAAATCTACTCCTTACTTTAGATTAAAGTTGGCTGTTTTATACCTCTGGTGCTCTGGTTAAGATTAATTTCTGTTCCCTCCATATGGATTCTGTGCCAGTAAGGGGAAGTGTTGTATTCTGGGAGTCTAGGAATTCTAACAGAAGCCAGCTAGGCTACACATAAGCATGGGTGAACTGTGGCAACAGAATTAGACCTTCTAGTAAAGTACAATCCAGTCACGTGTTTCTAATCAATGTTTTTTGCACCATATATGATTAACGAGTGGCCTTACGTGGGGAAGGTACTATGACAACGCTGTAACAATAAGTCAGCTACCAAATTATATGTGCCAGAATTGTACCCCACTGGGTCTTTGTATGCAAGTATGGGTGAATGCTGCCAGTTCCTTAACACCATCAACTCTGTACATACTTCAGTGACTAGCATAGGGTATATCCGTGGAACATTCTGTGTATTGGAGAGAGTGGATCATACTGCCTGGATTGTGAGGAATGTTTAGCCTCTGTTAAAAAAAACCATTAACATGAAGGTTAGACACATCCCAAAGAAGTACACTGATGAGCCAGAACATTATGACCACTGGCCATTGTGAGATTGAATGCCATCTGGTGACTTTGTTGGTGAGTTGTGCAGGAAGGTAACTATATAAGCGGAGCAGAGACATTCTAGCTGTGATATGTATGGCAAATGGAGGAATACACTGACAGAAGTGACTGACAGAGGGATAATTGTTACAACCTGGCACCTGGGAACAAGAATCTCGGAAATGGCGAGGCTGGTTGGCTGTTCGCATGTTACTGTAGTGAGCGTCTGTGCAGTGTTGTTGAAGGACGGTGAAACCGCGACTGGGCGACAAGGTGGTGGATGTCCATACCTCGTCACAGAATTTAGAGGCTGGGGACTTGCCTGCCCTGTAAAATGGGATAGTGGATGATCTGTGACAGATTTGACAGCAGAGCACAATGTTGGTGCAGGCACAAGTGTTTTGGAGCACACCATTCAGCGCACTTTGTCAAACGTGGGGTTCCACAGCAGATGGCCCCTACGAGTTCCTGTGCTGACCCAACGACTTTACAATTATGATTGCAATGGGCACGAGATCATCAAAATTGGACCTTGGATCAATGGAATCGTATCATCTGGTCAGATGAATCTCGTTTCTTGATGCACCAGGTTGAAGATCGTGTCCAGATACACCATCTTCCAGGTGAATGGCAGTTCGAAACGTGCACCAGCTCATGGATGCAGGCCGGTGGGGGCAGTATTATGCTATGGGGGACATTCACCTGGGCTTCTCTGGGATGTGCGGCAGTGATTAAAGACACCATGACATCTGTTATCAACTAGATTTCTTTGTGCTTCATGTCTTCAACTACATTGATAACATCTTCCAGCTGTATCACAATGTCAGATTTGTGGTACATTGGTTCTAGGAGCATGTTAGTGACCTCACAGTGATGTCTTAGCTACCAGATTCGTCTGATCTCAACCCTATAGAACACATCTGTGACGCTATCGGGTACCAGCTCCGCATCCAGAAACCACCGGCCTGTAATTTAGGGAATTGCGTGATCTTTGCATAGACATCTGGTGCCAGATATCTACAGAAACCTGCCGAGGACTTGTCGAATCCTTTCCACACCAAACTGCTTCAGTATTCCATTCCTGAGGTCAACCAAAGTGCTAGTAAGCAGCTGGTCAAATGTTTTGGCACATCAGTCTATATGGGTGGTGAGGAAAACTATTCTGTACTGTGCAGCCACAGGGGCACCTGTTGCACTCCTGTTTTTAGGACTTGTTAATGTGATTTAAGGGCTTGTTAATGTGATTTAAGGGCTCCACATCAGTAGATGTGTAGTTCCTCTGGACTTGTGAGACCAAACTTAAGGGGAAAAAAATATCAGTTTCCACTACCTGTGTTATGTGTTGGCTGCCCAGCATCTAAAACACCCACAGAATAAAAGTTGAAAAGATTCCAAAGCCATCCCCTACTGAATACAGGTGGAATAGTAATGGAAAGGCTTTTCATATTGAAAATGCCGCCTATGGGAAATGTGCCAGGGGTGCACATGAGCCGGGAAGCTTTTGTACCATCCCGCAGGTGTGCATCAACTGCTACTGGCCGCACCCATCCTGGAGCAATTATTGAAGAATGTATTTACAAGAAAAGAAGATACAAGAGTTGAAAACCAAAGAGTGAATGAACACCTTAGTACTCATGTTGTAAATGTGGCACAAAACCTATTAAGGTCATAACACCCAAGACCACAGATATCAGTAACAATAAATCTGCAACCCCTACCACCTTGGCACCAGGTTTGAAGGTTCTTGCACTAGCAGCTACAACACCCTCTGATGAAATTGCTACAGTCCTAGTACCTTCTACTAAAGTATTGGTAGCAGCAGTCGGAGCAACATCATCAGTTGGCAATGGAAGGCAAGCAGTGCAAAAGATCTGAGGTCCAAAATTTGAACTCTCGAACTTGGGGAAAATTTCCTTCTTCACTTCCCAGTCCACAAAGTGGTAGAGAAAAAATGGGAAAAGGCTTTGGGGGGAAGAAACACTCAGGTCTTTGAGACCTCGCTGAGTTGGGGGTGTCTTTAGTACCTGGAGACTGCGCCCATTTCTCATTCCTCAGCAGCCACTGAATGTGTCTTCCCCTTCCCCAACTGGGGCAGGCGAAATTAAATTGATAGGATGGCTGTCTAATGGTTTCTAGGCTCTGAAAGAGAAAGTACCCACTCACTACCCAGTGTGGAGAGGGCACGACCTGTGTAGGATGGATGATACCGTAGGTGATCGAGCGGAGGGAGGACTGGCAAGACTCGCCCTGGCACAATCCAGTTATCAGATAAAACTCCATGTGTGATGAAACAAAGCATAATCTTTACCTTTCCAGAGTAATAATTCATTGCCTGACTCTATGGTCTAAATTGGTGGTTGAACTGCATGACAGTGAAGCACTTGGCCACCAGTTGCGCACAGCCTCGGTCATTGTAAACTATGTACCCTTGATCCAGTAATTGAGACTCTAGTGATCAAGAGCTTTCAGATATATACAAAATGGGCTCCCATACTTTTGATAATGTGGAACAGTTAGTGATGCTTGCAAAGTCCTGTCATGGCCCTTTTTTGTTCTGCTTAGTAATACAAAAAACCATAGTTCTTGCGTTTTCGACCATAACTAGGTTGTCAGTTGTTGGGTGCAATCTGAAATTATGCAGTGCCTGTCTTCAGCCGTGAATAGTGGAATAACAGTTGTCATTCCACTTCTGTAGATTTTGCTCTGTGTCTGAACTGTATGTGCATCCATATAGGAAACTAATCACTCCCACTAAGATCTTGATCCATTTCCCAATGCACAGAGTCTGATCCAGTAGGAAAACATAATGCAAGATGACAAACTGGTAGCAGTACCAAAATATGTAATTGGCGGGGTATTCATGACACGTGCCTCTTCTCACTCTATTAGCATACCAACATTTTAGCTCCTGGTACAATCGGATAACAAACACCAATGCCTGGTAGAAATTTCTAATGTTGACATCCTGAATTCTGCATTCAATTTTTCCAACCTCAAATGATCATAAGAGCTCTTCACATGTCTAATAGTCTTAGCTGACAATCTATGTACCTCTGCAAAATCTTCCTAGTCTTCCTTTCACTTGGTCGATTTTCACTTTGCCCAGGCTGTGGCTCACTCGTCGATTGCTCAGTCATACTCTGTATTCTACCAGCTGTGATTTCGCTTCCTTCGTGGTTGCCAAAGATTATTCTAGGTCTCATATACTGCAGACTTCAGTTGGTTCCAGTGATTCACTTCTCTTTGCAAAGTGCTGGAGGAACTGACAATCAACCCTCATTGGAGCCATGATAGAGAATACCTGTTGCTTAGGCAATACATAGTCTAGTCTGGATTTGAGTGAAGAAATGGTCGGAGTCAATGTTCCAGCATTTGTGAACTCTCATGTTAATTATCTCTTTCTTATTTTTGGCACTGATTGTGATGTAGTCTATTTGACACGAACCAATAGCACTGTTCGGTGACTGCCAGGTGTTCTGGTACTTCGGTTTTGTTGGTAAAACTGCGAACATGATCCTCAGCCGATACAACGTACACGGATTGCTGTTGGTGTTTGTACGTCTATGAGCTGTATAAGGTCCCAAAATGTCTCTGTACCTTCGTTCTTTCCCCAATTGGGCATTGAAATCACCTACCAGGGTTTGACGTGGTGACCGCAGATCTTTCCAATCTCGTCTTTGAGCATCTGCTAGAATATTTGAGTCTTCTGAGGGTTCTTCTTGTTGTCATTGTTTATAGGAGCATGTGTAATTGCAACAGAGTATCCTTTGTTTTCACATCTGAAGGACAGCACAGATAGGCATAAGCAAAGTTTACCTTAGCTGTTGTTTACTGGACTGTCTGTTTAAGGGTCTCTAATATTGCTGCATTTTCCTCTCCCTGCATTTTCTGCTCTGCAGATTACCTGCAAAATTAAGTAACCAGTTGGTTTGATACTGCCTGTTCTTTTTGAGTTGTCAAAGACTGGTTGGGTTTTAAAATGAAGACAGACCTATTTTTCCCAGCTAAGGTACCATGTTAAAGTGTGTTTGAGTTGATAGGTTGACTGTACCTCAGTGAGAAACCTTTCAAATATTTAGCTATTCTTACACCATTTACATTTAAATATGAATTTTAAATGCTTTACGTTCATCCAGTTGTTTGCAAATATCTTTAAACCTTTGTATCCATGATTCAATTATTTCTTTATAATTAATTATTGCCCTGTTATTCTTTTAAAAGGGAGTGGCCAAATATGGACCAATATACTACAAAGCTCTTAAATAATTAAATTCTTTTTAATTGTTCTACCTATCTGTTTCCTTGTTATTTGCTGATATCTATGACCACAAGTATAGCATTCGCATGTGTGACTGCCATCGGTGCTATAAGGAAAAAAAAAATCCTTTATAATTTACAAGGTTGGAATAAGATTTTGGTGAAGGAGCTCTAATGGTGATACGTTTCCCATCAGTACTGTTAGCATAGTTGTGTAAATCTGACAGTGTGTAGAATTGATGAGTTATTTCAACCTATCTAACTGTAATGTATTTAGGTGTGAACTCTAGCTATAATTTTTTCCATATCACTTTAGAGTTTTCAATTACAAATTGTTGATTTTTTATTGCTCATTCAGAAATAAATAAATAAAAAATAAAGTCCAAATGATTACCTGCTTCTATTGTACATGCAGAAAAATGGAATAATTATTTTCACTAGCCCTGGATTTAAGCTTTTTTTTGGTTACTGGGCAGTCCTAAGGAAAGGTGAAATTATATTGCAGGGTGGTACACAAAATATGAATATAAAAATGTTCTGCCTTGAGGTTCAGCTGGATTGTTATTTCTTTTAAAAAATTAATAAAATCTCTGACCATAATTTGATAGTAATGGAGTGCAGGCTGAAATTTATGCAAATAAGGAAGCAGTATAAGCAGAACAGACTGGAAGTGAATAAACTGAAACAATCTAGCACGAGAGAAAAATTTGCAGAAATGGTAGAGTTGGGCCTAAGAAGTAACTCTGAAAGGAGCTCAACCGAGGATGAATGGAATGCATTAAAGACCGAAATAATGAAAGCTGGTAAAGAAATATTAGGCTTTAGGGAACAAGCTGCCCGCAAACCTTGGATCACAGAAGAAATTTTGGAGCTGATGGATCAGAAGAGAAGGTACGAAAAATGCTCAGGATGAAGCAGGAAGAGAGCAGTACAGGCAATTTAGAAATCAAATAAATAGGAAATGCAAAATAGCAAAAGAAAAATGGCTACAAGCCAAGTGTGAAGAAGTAGAAAAGGAAATGGTCATAGGTAAAGTAGATGTTGCCTACAGAAAGATCAAACAGAATTTTTGAGAAATGAAGAAAAGATGTATGAACATTAAAGCTGCCGATCGGAAACCTCTTTTAAGCTCAGAAGATAGAGCTAACCGATGGAAAGAATACATTGAGAAACTGTATGTTGTGGACGACTTGAACAATAGTGTAATGGAAAAGGAAGGTGATGTCGACATTGATGACTTAGGAGATCCTGTTTTGAGGACAGAATTTAATAAAGCTCTGAATGACTTGAGAGCAAATAAGGCAGTTGGAATTGATGAGATCCCTGCAGAACTTCTTAAATCCCTAGGAGAAGAAGGAATCGAAAGATTATTCAAGCTGATATCAAAAAGTTATGAAACAGGAGAAATTCCAACTGATTTTAATAAAAATATCATCTTCACACTTCCAAAGAAAGCACAAGCCGACAAATGTGAGAATTATCGCACCATTTGTCTAACATCACATGCTTCAAAATTACTGACTAGAATAATATACAGAAGGATGGAAAGGGTATTAGAAGAGATAGTAGGTGAAGATCAGTTTGGGTTTAGGAAGAATCGTGGTACAAGGGAAGCAATTCTGTCTTTAAGATTAATACTTGAAGGGTGGATCAAGAAAAACAAAGATACTTTGATGGCATTTGTTGATTTAGAAAAAGCTTTTGATAATGTTAGGTGGGACAAGATGTTCAAAATTTTAAAGAAGTCAGGTCTTAAGTATCGAGATAGAAGAATACTCTATAAACTATATAAGAATCAAGTGGCTGTAATAAAAGTAGAGAATCACGAGAGACATGCATCAGTTAAAAAGGGTGTGAGACAAGGCTGTAGTCTATCCCCGTTAATATTCAACTTTTATGTAGAAGAAGCAATGAAGAAAGTCAAAGAAAAATTTTCATGTGGCATAATTTTTCAGGGAGAAAAAAATCAGTATGCTACGATTTGCTGATGACATTGTCTTTTTAGCAGAGAGGGCTGAGGATATTGAGAAGTTACTGAATGGCATGAACAAAATACTGAAGGAAGATTTTGGATTGAATGTAGATCAAAGCAAGACAAAAGTGATGAAATGTAGCAGAAATGATAGCAATACTAGTAAATTAAATACAGGGTGTCCACAAATGAATATCGGGGTTTTAATGCTTTATAAGATTTATTACATTATCCTTACAGTTATAAATGATATGTCAAATGAAAGAGCAACTCAAACAGTTTTGTTCGTTGGCACTAGTGCGCATGTGCGTGAAATGTTTCCGCTGCGATCCGCTAGAATGCGGTAGTAGCAAAGATGGCGACTAGTGAAGAGAAAGCGTTTTGTGTTTTACAGTTTGCAAAGACTAAATCTGTAGTTACTGTGCAGCGTGCGTTCCGCATTAAGTTCGGGCGTGATCCTCCAAGTGACAATAACATCCGTAGATGGTATCATCAGTTTGAAGATACAGGCTGCCTTTGTAAAGGGAAGATTGCGGGACGACCAAGAGTTAGCGAAGAGACTGTTGAGCGAGTGAGAGAGTCGTTCACTCGTAGCCCAAAGAAATCTGTTCGGAAGGCTAGTCGCGAATTAGAAATTTCTAAGTTGACTGTTTGGAAAGTTTTAAGGAAACGCTTGCAACTACGTCCTTACCATTTACAGTTGTTACAGGCTCTAAAGCCTGCAGACCATGGTTTACGTGCCAAATTCGCTAACGAAATGTTGTTACATTACGATGAAGATTTTCTACATCATGTTGTCTTCAGTGATGAATCGACCTTTCACCTCAGTGGACACGTTAACACTCATAATGTGCGGATCTGGGGCTCAGAAAATCCTCAAGAGATCGTTACAAGTGCAACGAGACTCCCCTAAAATCAATGTTTTTTGTGCCGTATCCCGGCGGAAAGTTTACGGACCTTTCTTTTTTGATGAACCGACTGTAACTGGTACTTCTTACCTTGATACACTAGAGCAATGGCTCTTCCCTCAGTTGGAACAATATGAACCAGAGAACTTCATTTTCCAGCAAGATGGTGCGCCACCTCACTGGCATAACGAAGTACGCGGTTGGTTGAACGTAACTGTACCCGACCGCTGGATTGGCCGCAAGGGGCCCAATGACAGAGCTTGCTATGCGTGGCCACCACGTTCACCTGACCTAACGCCATGCGATTTCTACCTTTGGGGTTTCATCAAGGATCGTGTGTATGTGCCTCCGTTACCAGCCGACCTCCTTGAATTACGACAGAGGATTGAAGCAGCTGTTGCAACAGTTACTGAAGACACACTGCTCAACGTTTGGGAAGAACTCGGCTACAGACTTGATGTGTGCCGTGTGACAAATGGTGCCCACATAGAACACTTGTAAGCTTGTATATAAAACTGTTTGAGTTGCTCTTTCATTTGACATATCATTTATAATAAATGTTATAAAGCATTAAAACCCCGATATTCATTTGTGGACACCCTGTATAAAAATAGGATCAGATGCAATAGGAGAAGTAAGCAAATTCTGTTACTTGGGAAGTAAAATTACAACCGATGGCCAAAGCAGGAATGATGTTAAAAGCAGAATAGCACTAGCGAAAAGAGCCTTCATGAAAAAGAGAAATCATTTAGTTTCAAATATTGATCTAGGAAGTAGAAAGAAATTTTTAAAAATCTTTGTATGGAGCACAGCTCTTTATGGTAGCGAAACATGGCCTTTAGGAATACCGGAAAGAAAGAAACTTGAAGCATTTGAAATGTGGTGCTACAGAAGAATGCTGAAAATTAAGTGGACAGACAAAGTAAGAAATGAACGAGTTTAGGAAATGATGGATGAGAAAAGAAGTTTATGGAAGAAGCATCCAGAAAGAAGAGACAGTCTGGTAGGTCATATTTTGAGACATGCTGGACTGGTTAATTTGTTAGTGGAGGGAACAGTCGAAGGTAAGAACTGTAGAGGAAGAAAGAGATTAGAATATATGAAACAGATAATTGAGGACGTGGGCTGTAAGGGGTATGTAGAAATGAAGAGGAAGAGGTTAGCACAGGATAGGAAAGGATGGAGGATTGCATCAAACCAGTCGAAAGACTGACGACAGAAAAAAAACAAAAAATCCTCACCCTTCCAAGAACCACAAGCAAAGAATGTGAAACAAATGTTTCAACTAATAATCAAAACAGTGCGTCCATGGCAGAAGATACTGTTACCACACCATCAGCAAAAATTTCAACATACAATCCAATCGTAACTGCCGATTGCAATATTATTAGGAAGAAAGAGACAAAACTATAAAAAAAAGAGTGTAAAACTGTTCTGAAATATTTTAAAGCCAACCAGAAATTGTTGGGGAAAAGAAAGGCATAATGCTTTTGAAATTGATCCAGATTTTTGATAGAAATGAAAGCACAACAAAAACGTAAATTCAGAATATTAATTTTAGTGTATAGAGGGCAGGGAATTCATTGCTTTGGAGATACTAACAGGCAGCTATGGAATCAAAAACATGGAATTAATAGGAACTAATAATCAAAATGTAGCAGAGTTCCAGACATTTATCGCTTGTATGGTCAAAATTATAAAAGGTCCCATAGTTGCCATCAAGGGAATAACAAAACTGCTTAGGAACATAAACAGCATTAAGGATCCTGGACCAGACAGTATTGTTGCTTCATTCTACTCTAGATATACAAAGGAAATTGCATTGTATTTTTGGAGAAAGGTATCTTTAAGATTTAAATATAGTGAAGCAAAAATGTAGTTTATTCTGATCTCAGTTTTTATTTATCAGTCATTTTGAAAATAGTTTTCAACAATTTTTAAATGCCAAAGAATATGTTACAAATTTTTCTAATTCAGAGGATAAAGCTGACCATATTTTGCTTCTCCATGGCAATTTTTACATGAAGGAAAAATATGTCATTATTGGTGTTGGAAGTTGAGGGCTTAGGATACATGGAATATACAAATGTACTTGGTAACATCCAAACAAGTTTTTCACAGATTTGGGTTGTGAAGACCACAGACAGCTTAAACACCAGGACATTTCTTACAATTTTTGTTTCACATTACCTGCATCTCTTTTAGTCTGGCATCTCAATTCTTTGTCAATGATTTCTCGTAATATTGACATGAAGATTCTTTGTATAATGTATGTATTATTATTTGTGCTGATATGTTATTTTGAATATTCAAAACAGCTATCATTTACTTGTTACCTTGTCACATCAGTTATGTTATTAAGTGACTGCTCAATATTAGTCTCTTTTTCCTTCCATTCTGCTGATTTACTTCTTCACGTATTTTAATTATTTCAGTGTTTATTTTAGTAGACTAATTATAATTAAGCTGTTATTTAAAAAATAAGAAAAATATAATGTTATATTTATATGAAGTGTGAGTTATTTAGACAAAAAATGGTTGCACTGTCAGCACTGAATAGGCAAGTGTGCTGTATGTATATGCTGTATATGGTTTTTTTTTCTTTGATTAAAATTATCTACTGTTTGATGTATGTGATTCTCATTTGCTTGAGGATGCATAAATTTTTATTTTTTTGTTTTAGTTAATTGTAGGATCAGAGGATTTTGATATTCGAGTTTTTAAGGATGATAACATAATAAGTGAACATACAGAGTTGGAGGCAGTTAAAGTGCTAACTTCTTTTCGGGACAGCAAATTTGGCTATGGATTGGCTAATGGGACAGTTGGTGTTTACCATAAACTTCAGAGACTGTGGAGAGTCAAGGTAACTTACCTTAAAATAGTTGTGTTTGATAATGATAGCAATAAATTTTTGTTTTGGGGATGTGCTTTTATAAGTTGGAAAAAAAAGGACACCACTAAGTACAAATAAGTAATTCTGTTCTTAAGAAATATATATTGAGATGTTCTATTCTGTAAATCTCATTGTTTATCAGGAACAAGGAATATTATTGTTAGAATCAATCATTTTATTGCCATAATGTATTTAATTTCAATAAGTTAATTTGATTTGATTTGAATGTGGTTCTCGACTGACAAGGTTATCACAAGGAATGTTTAATACCCTTACTTGTCAAATGTGAGAATGGATAATGGTTGTAATTCAGTGGACAAGAGAGTGTGTAATAAAGAATGTATTTTAGGGTGGTCTGGCTGACCTCCAAAGGAACAGACTTCCCTTGTGTTCCCTAATGTTTTGGGCATTAGTGGAGAGGCTCTGGGGTATAGTGCGGGTTTGTTTAAAACAATGGATGCAGTGTGACAATGTGAGTTCGTCTGTCTGGATACTCGATGAATGAAAGACTCTTTTTAAACCCCAGTAGTAAAGTATTGCAGAGCTGAGCTGTCAGATACTTTGCAGATGTCGCTGGCAAAGAAATTCATTAACAATAAACTGTTTACACGTGGGAATTGCAGACCAATCAGAAGAGAGGAAAGGGGACAGCATGGAGGGGATAACCTCCCAAGGAAGTGTTGGAGGTGGTGGTACATATTCCATCCAATGGAATTCATTCCCACCTGGTTGCTAATAAATTGTTTATGCTTGTTATATGTTCGGCCAATCACGAGAGAGAAGGCGGACAAGGCCCACCCGAGGCGAGTCAACGAGGAAGGTATGGTGCACAGAGAGGAGCACTTGAATTTTGGCGCATGGACTGGATGCCAGAGGCTGGACGGTGAACTAGACGCGGCCGTCTCTGCTATGAGCAGGGCTCGGGCATTGGTGTGGTTCCCAGGAGAAAGAACGACACCGCTGGCTGTTGGAGATGAGAGACACCAGACGCCCACACTGTTTGCCTGCTACCTACGGCACATTCGCCAGCTGATAATCTCGCAGGGGTCGCCGACACTTCTTCTTGTTTTGAGGCAACATTACGCACCACCTGTGCTGCTCAACACTGCGGTAACTCCTATATACGCAATCATCTACAAGGTGACCACAACGAGGCCCAAATTAAAGAACCCATGAACTATAAATTCCACTACCTGAGAGAGAACAACCATTTATCCATTAAAGTAATTGTTACATCAAATAAATTTTTCTTTTCATATATCAGGATTAATAAAGTCAATATGTTCCTTTTGAATATATTCTGTTTGACTTGTACTAATGTTAAGGACCATTTCGGAAGATAACCCCACCCACAATCATTTATTTAGTTATTAGTTAATAAAACTGATTATAAAGTAGTAAATACTGAGGCACACCGAGTGGGACACTACAATATATATATATATATAATGTGACTGTATTTATGTGGAATAAAGTGAAAATTCACTTTCTAGAATTGAACAGTTCACATTAGTGAATAAATATTATAATATTAAGGAAGTAAAATGAAACCTAAGAAAAGTGATAAAAGCAAACTGTTTTCTTATAGTGTTCAAGCACTGGACAACAAACATACCTGTGTATTTGGAATTGGCATGGTTAGTTTTGGGGTGACGTGGGTTTTGGCAAGGCTTTTTACTTGTGACTATTCATCTGTGCCTATAGCGGATTGTTGGTAAGGCTAAACGAAAATGAAGAATCTGTGGTTAAAAAGGTTTTAGTATTTCAAATATGGACCTAGAAATTACTGAGGAGTTGTTTTTCTTAAATCGTATCATTTTGCTTTCATTCACATTATTTTGTGTAGTAATTTTAATGATCCTACTGTTCATAGTAACCCATTTATGAATGGAGATGATAAATCTTTAAAAGTAAACTGCATAATGTTTTATCATCCAATTTGCCTTTACAGCCAAATAAAGTAGAGGTCTAAATATTTGGCGGAATAAAGGAAGGACACTTACATGTTATTAATTAAGTTTCAGTGTGATTTTACTATTAAATTATTTTGTTACTGATACTTTATTCATTATCTAAGTATATCAATTTCAAAGCAGGTTTTCACAAACTTTTTGTTTCTGCTTGCTATATGAGTAAAAAGGACCCTCAAATTAATTTTAACAACATGTACAGAAAAAAAATAAGGATTTAGTTTTTAAACCATTTACCTGAATGTAAAATTTAATATAGCAATTTTATTATAATTATTACAATAATTGTACCAAACAATGCCATTGCACTTGTGTCAGCTTAACCTGATTGCAATATGTGATGTGATGAATAAATATATAATAACTCTTTTTTTCCCAGTCAGTAATCTATTTATTTCATCTCACTCCAGCAAATAACCCTCGGATAAGGCATACATATATATAGGTTATTAGGAAACAAAGGTACTGAAAGTGGATATATTAAACATTTGGATAGGAGAAAAACCACCGTTTGCCATAGAGGAGGATTCCTGCGGCGTCGAGACACAGAAAAAAAAAAAAACATACACACATAGTGTAAAATTTTCGAGCCTATAGCCCTTCTTCAGTAGTAGAGTGAGATGGCTCCATGCTGAAGACCAGGCTAGCAGCCAACTGAGTTAGGCTATAGGGGAGGGAGTGTTTGATGTGATGTCATAATGAAGGTAATGTTGTAAGTTGGTGGGTTTGGTATGGACAGATGAGTTGATATAGCCATTCGTGAAGGATAAGTCAACATCCAGGAAAGTAACGTGTGTGGGAATAAGTCCATGTGAATTTCAGAGTGCTGAGTTTATTGAGGAAACTGAGTAGGTTGTCTTCCCCATGGGTCCTGATTATGAAAATGTCATCAATGAATCTGACCCTCAAAAGGGGTTCCAGATGGGCTTCAGCTAAGAATGACGGTGGCCTAAGTAGAGGTTAGCATATGAGGGAGCCATACGGATGCCCATGGCGATGCCACTAACTTGCTGGTAAATTTTTCCATCGAATGAAAAAAAGTTGTTGTTCAGTATAAGCTCGGCCAGGGTCAGGAAGGATCTGGTGGGGAGACTATTGGGGGGACGTTGGTTTAGAAAATGTTCCATGGTGCTGAGACCATGACAGTGGGGAATATTTGTATATAGGGTGGTCACATCAACTGTTACTAGGAAGAGGTGTGGGTACCATAGCCAGCTGAGAGAGGAAGTGGTGGGTGTCTTTGATGTAGGAGGTAAGCTGGCTGACAATAGGCTGTAGATGTTGGTGCACCAGGGCATGTATTTGGGTAGGATAATAACAACCGCTTACCAAAGATGAAGGTTGCTGTGTCGTCAGAACCCAGAAAACACGTCACATGTAGTGCTTGAAAGTTTCGGGTTCATAACCTTTTTTCAACAATGAGGGAGCTGTCTGGTGGAGGCTGGCAGCTGACTGGAGTCACAGACCAGTGGTTAACAGTTTGTGGTTTGGGAAAAATCAACATTATGAGGTGGGAGTTTGAGGGGACGAATCCGAAAATTCCAAAACTGGAAACAACCCACGGACAGAAGGAAGAAGTTGGCAAAAAAAGTCTATCATTGACCATTATATTTTATATTAATATAAAATATGTAATCTGCATATATAAAAACAATGATGTTATAACTACTTAAAGAATACCTCTGGTGAAGAGTGTTTTTGTGGTAAGATGGAAGGGGTGGTAAATGGGCGGAGTGGATGGAAGGTTATTGGGTATTATTGTAAAATAAGACCCAGCAGTTGTCTGGTACCCACTTTATACTGATAAGCCAGTTCCCACTTTTTGTGTTCAGAGATGCCCGTATTATGTGTTGTGACATATTAAGGTACTGGGTGGTGAGGGTTCTGAGTAAATAGAGTTGGGGTCTGTCTGTTCATTCTGATGGCCAGTGGGTTTGTGGTCAGACCTATGTATGAGGCTGGGCAATGGTTGCAAGTTAGTTGATATATTAGATAGAAGGAGACACCTGTGGCAAGTCCTATGATGGGGAAGCTTTCCCTGGTTTCTGGGTTGGTGAAGGTAGTGGAAGCTTGGTTCATGTTGCACAATTTGCAGTGGGAACTGTTACACATGAAGGAGCCTTGGGGCTTTCTTGTAAGGTGTGGAGGCCCATGTTCATGGACTAGGAGTTGACTAAGCTTTGATGGTCTTCTGAAGCAGATTCTAGGCAGGAGAGGGAAATTTTTTGGGAGGAGTGTTCTCATATCTGGGTAGGAAATCATAACCTTGTCAAAGGACTCATTTATTTGATTCCAGGGCTGGAAAGTACTGGGTGACCAGAACTGGACAACAGTTGGTATTTGATGGTCTCAGTTGGTTGATAAGTTGAGCAGATTGCAATTCGGCATGCAAAATTTATTTGTGAACTAAATTTGGTAAGTAATTACGAGATTTGAGAGCTTGGGAGATTTTATTGGATATAGTTTGAGGGCTTGCTGGTTAGATCAGATGCATCTGCCACAAATTCCAAGGCTGTAGGGGATGGAGCATTTGATGTGATAAGGATGGCAACTGTCGTGATGAAGATACTATTCTATGTTGGTGGGTTTGGTATAGACAGATCAACTGAGATGCCGTCTGTGCCATCAGAATCCTCTCAGACATAAGCAGCATCTCTGAACTCAGAGGTTTGAACTTGGGTACCAGACAACCACTGGGTTTTAATTTAAGATTACAGTTAGCTGCCAGCCTCCGTCAGGCAGTTACCTCATTCTGTGGTCAATGAAGGGAAGTGAGCCTGAAAATTTAATAGCTTTATGCCTCTGTGTTTTTCCATGTGTCCAGGCCACAACAGACTTCTTCTTTGCTAAGTGGTGGTTTTACTGTTACCCAGCTGTTTAATGTATATGAGTACATATAACACAATATTTCAATGTTAAACCTTACTCTTGCAAGTAGATGAGACAAAACAAGGTAAGATGGAACCAGAGTGACACCTGCTTAGTGAATTATTCACTAAACACACATCAGTATAATCACATCTGACGTCGTTAAGTGTCTCATCTACTTGCAAGAGTAAGGTTCAACATCAAAATATTGTGTTATGCGTGCTCTTCATTTTTGTGTTCTTTGTTCACAGCTCTGTCATATATGGTAAATGTTGCGTTGAATTTCGCTATCTGTTCTTATTTTTAATTTCTTAAAACATTTCCCTGCTCGTTATTATTATAGGATGATTCATAAGTACCTACTGTCATATTACTAATTAAAGGGCCCACCTAGTTTTATTATTATTATTCTTTGGGTTAGTTATTATATCTTTAAATGTATCGCTGGATTGATTGTAAAGAATAGAATCTTTGTTATTGTGTTCTGGTAATGTTCTGTAATTTTGTTCGTTGTGTAGTTAAAATAAACTTATCTTAATTTTGGCCTGCAATCTTCGGATAATAGTTATGCATTGGCTGTAATTGACTCATCAAAAACTTTCTGGTCCATAGATACAAATCCCTTAAAGTTTCTGAAGGGTCTTAAGGTGCTCTTTACACACATCTTTCATAACACAACTTCAGTCCTGTTTCGACACTTCCCAATGTCTCATGTTCCATTCAAGTGACCGCATGCGTGATTCTTTTCTGCAGTTGTGCTAAATGTCATGACAAAGACGGTATGAACACACAATCTTTAACATCACCCTATAAGTGGGGGGGGGGGGGAGGAATACCGCATGGTTTTAAGTCACGTGATTAGGGTGGACTTGGAATAACAGAGTTATCTCTTGAAGCACAGCAAATCCAACGACAAAAAAGTTCAGCATTGAGGTGATCACAGATGGCCTGGATCTCATGAGGGTTACTGGAGAAAGTTTGTTATACTTAATTAACAGTCTGTTCATGTTGCAGTGAGCAGGCAGCCAGATTTCGTCAGCTTGGTGTAACACACATGAATTGTTTTATTTGTACATGGTTCTGTTTATCTGATTTCTACATGTTGCTGTTTGTATAAATAGGTTCTTCTTCTTGGCCACAAGGGGATGCAACTCTTATTTGATTAATCTCGTTCTTTAATTGTACCCAAATTAAAAGAAAGAATTCAGTTTCTATTTATACTGGAACAACAAAATAATTTTAATAATTAAAGAATGAATGCTTTCCCAATGTATCTACTGTATGAAAAGTTCATGGGCCTCCCTCTGGGGTAGGGTCGAGAACCTTTCATACAATTTAAATAATGATTTCAACACCAAACTACAGTAACAGAGAAATCAATTTTGATACCCAAAGAATGCAAGTCATTTATAGGAAGTGATAGCAGAACAAAATTAATATGTCTAATTCTTCTACCTCTCTAAAATGTTTACATTAACAATGATCCATTAATTTAAAACCCTCAACTAATATTTTTAGTGGAACCAAACATTGTTTCTGATTGTAAGAACTCCTGTTAGATTTACTCATTAGTTAACAGTATTACACTCTATCTCCAAGCATATAACTATAGCAACGAAACATTCTATAAAAATAACTGAGTGTACATCTAGCCTTATGCCAGTGAATACAAAAGAAGTTGATAAAATTATGGATGAATAATTTATTAATATAGTTTACAATATTAAGTTGGAAGACTGTTTCCATTATGCTATAGTTCTCCCCAAGTTCAGCCCACAGTTTAGAATGAAATAACATCTGTAAACTTTATGGATTTCCAAGGGTATTTATAAGAGAGAGCTTGTATTCATTTCCTCGTTTGCTGTTGGAGTTAAAATCAAATATTACAAAAAAAAAAAATCATCTTATTTACTGCAGTGCTAAATACAGTGAAGAGCCAAAGAAATTGGCAAAGGCATGTGTATTGTAAGGGGTTTGGTGGTTCTTGTTTATTAATTCCCTTGGTGTTCCTCACGCTTTGGGCTAAACAAATCCAGTTATTCTACCATGAACAATTGGAGAACATTTTATTAACACATTTTCTTGCGTAGTACGTGTTGAAGGCTGATTATTTTTTAGAATTCGACAACACAGTAATTTTCAACCCTTCTTTTGAGCATTTATTCTTCACCAGTTAAACTATTCAGTACATCATTACACAAAACATTAAATATTGCCTCGATCACATCAGGTCTGTTGGCTACCAATCAAGACTGAATACTGCTTCTTTGCTGCCTGAGGCATGGTCACAGCTGTTTCACACCCCCTTTTGTGGTCTGCCACAAGCCTCACCGTTGCGAGCACTGGGACAGACAATTTCAAATCACATACATACTGAACAAACTACTCCGAACGTTAAACCTCTCTAATATATTAATACATATAACTTTTACAATGTATATATACAGATATGTCATAATGGCCCCCCATTCCATTCCAAACAAAACAAGTTCTTAAAATTTTGATAGGTTGGACGGAATGTTCCATTTACAATGACATACCGAAATCTTTCACTGTCTTCAGTGTTCGTTTTTTCAGTCAATATTCGCTTATAAAACCCTACCAGTATGGCACTTAGTCAGTCCAGAACACTTTACCGGAGTTAACTGCACTACACACAAATTTTCACATTAGTCTAATGCTCAGTAAAGTAAAACTTATAATTATCCCTCAACTTTATACATTTTTAGATCTACTACGTTTCTCAGCCCAAAACTTTTACTTGACTGAGGATACACTAAATGATAGGCATTTGGATGAGGATTTTCACTGATTCTAAATGGTCCGATAAATAAATCAAAAAATTTCTTAATCTCAGCATCAACATCACATGACCTCCCTTGTGATTTGACAAGCACCAGCTCCCCCCACCTTAAAATTGGTAGGTTTAAGTTCCTTGTTGTATCTATTTTTTGTTTCTGCTGCTTTTTGTTCATGAAATATGTTACTCTCTGTTTCACTTTTTTCAGCGGTAAAGGTACTACTTCTTTTATTACATTCAATACTTCTTCATTCTTCATTATTTGCTCCCTTTTTTTCTTCTCTTCCAGTTCTTCAGTCCTTCTTCCAGTAACCCAACCATTTTGATACATTTATTTGCAGCCAGTTCTTCAGTCCTTCTTCCAGTAACCCAACCATTTTGATACATTTATTTGCAGAATCTGTGAAGCTTTCATTTTTTTTTCTTATCCAAATTAAATCTTCTCTCTCTTTTTAAATGAAATTGAACTTGGATGCTTTCACCACCAGTTAGTAAACAACCTTCTTCCTTGAATACTCCCTCACTCATTTTTAGGTGGGCAGGCAGTAACATCTACTTTGATACATTGCACAAAAACATTTTTTTTTTTCTTTGCTGACTTCTTTTAAATCTTCTGTTGATTCCATGGATAATATTTCCACTTCTTCTTCTTCACTCTCCTTTATCATAAAATACCTAATATCTTCTTCCTCTTTGTTTCTTGATTCATTCTCATCTTCATTACTTCTTTCGTCGCTACTTAACGCTGTATTCTCTTCTTGTTCACTCACGCTGCTGCTTATCGACATTCTGTCTTCGATATTATCCACTACTTCCATTGCCTCATCTGCTTCTGTGAAAGTATCTTCATTTGTTGCACAACTTAATTTCCCTTTTTGAGGCCTCTCTTTATCATCTTTTTCCCATCCACTGATGTTTGCTAACTCGTATATTTCCCTTTCATTCCAACTGTATTGGGAATTGGACTGAATGTTCCAATGTTCATTTTCTTCAATAAGATCCAAGCATTTCTAACATTTCAGAGATTCATCTTCATTTTTTCAACTGTTCGATATTCTTTTCCGGCATTTTCTCCTTCTGGCTCAGTTATGTAACCACTACTATCGCCCATTCTTTGGCATTTATCATGATTTTTCATGCATAATTTGGCCCTGTTTTACAACTGTCCGCTTCTGCTTGGACTTTTACAGTCGCGGTGCTGAGTTTTCCAATATTCTTTCTTCTCCGCTTCTTACTTCCTCTTCATGCCTTCTAAATGGAACGTTATTAGAATTATGCATCTCAGGGCTGCTTACCCTCATTTCAAACAGTAATTGGTTATTATTGTTAAAACAAACCATATCTGGACTTCTAGGTGGACATACCTCCCTTCGTTCACTTGTGTACCCCAGATTTTATCTCAGAGCTGAAAAATCCACTTGCCTGTAATTCCTGTCATTGTTTTTCCTTCCATTTCTGTTTCCAAAATTTCCTTTATTTGCCTAGTACCATTCTGATGACATACTCCATTTTTCAAATCTTTCCATTCCATCTAAAAATTCTTCGATGCGATCCCATTGATTAACTATCAGTCTGTCTTGCATCAATCTTGGTAGCTTCTGTATTAAAATCTCTATTTTTTCATCAGTGCTGACCCCATCTTGCAAGCACTCCATTTCTTTTATCATAATTTTGCAATACTCTCTGACATTTCATTCACGTCTACTATAGTTTCATCTATTTTGGAAATCACTTTTCACTTTAAGTTGCTTTCTCTGTGACCAATATTTCTCCAAAAATATTCTCAGAAATTCTTCAAAATCACCACATACTTCAGCAACATCACAGCTCCAAGAATAGGCATCACCACGCAGCATATACCATACATATTTTATTTTTTCCTCATCAGACAATTCTACTGGTAAATCCATTTTGTAAGTTTTTACAAATATCACTGGATGCACACTACCTCCAGCCACAAACTTGATTTCAGGTAGCTTAAGTTGGCTGTCCAATACACTGTGGCAACCAATAGCAGCAGCACTCTTCTGGTCGATATCTTTGACTTTGTCCGCCACCATAGTCATGGCACGATCGACGGTAAATACACTTTCCTCCACTATAGCTATTCTTTCATCCACCGATGTTATTCTTTGTTCGATTGTTTCAATTTCTTTCTTACTTTCTTCATGGTTTGTGTACATGACTACACTGAAATTCCTATTGGTTATTTCCTGAATTTTCTACATTTGTTCCATGCTTTTAATAACTTTTTCTGTTTGCTGCATCATTTCTTGCTTGGCAACCATTTCCTTCTCTTCAATGTGCTGGCAAACATTATTTATCTTCACTTACACATCTGTCTGAAGTTCATTTACTTCCCTTCACAAAGCTTGTTGCAGCTCTTCTACTTTGTGTTCAAAGAGTGCAATTCGCATGTTCACATTTTCTGTAATAATCTGTTCACTGCTTGTAATCATTTCTTAATTTGTTTGATTTCTGCTGTTGCTTTTCTTAATTCTTCTTTTGTTTTTTTCATCTCTTCCTGTCCTTTTCTAGATTCTTCAGTGAATTCCTCTCTCATTTGCATCAGGATTGTTAAAATTCGGTCTTTATTGCTTTCCCATTCCATCACCTTAATAGGTTCGACTGGTGCTTGCAAAGCTACATAATCCTTACTTTTGTCTTCAGTCGGGCTATGACAAAAACTACTGCCAACATTAGCCTCATTATTCTCCACATTAAAATCATTTGAATGTTCCTCATTTGAATTACCATCAGCTTCAACTTTAATTTGGTCTTCCCTCGCTTTTCTGCATTATTTTGAGGAAAAGAATTTACAACTTTTTCCGTTTGAAACACTGGCCAGGTAACGATGACATAAGATCAGCATTATTGATTTTCAGTGTTGGTAAACAATTTCACAACACAGACACAATCGTGCAATGAATGCATTCAAATACACTGACAAAAATACAATACCGTATTCTCCAACTCAACTGCTCTGCTGTAATACTTAATTTAAAAGACAGAAACAAACAAAAAGAAAAACTGCACTTGATCATATTGGTAGCACATCAACAATAAAAATTTGTTTTCCAGTTATTCATCAAAATCCCATTTAATTCTGACTACGGTAGTCTTTATTGGATTAATTATGAGATTCCACATCGGCTAATTTTAGATTTAAACAAGCTACTCAAGCAAGGTTTATATATATATATATATATATATATATATAAAAATACTATTACGTTTAGAACTTAAATAACTAGTTTATTTAACTTTAAGTTTATTCTTAAGTGTTCTGTAAATGACCACTATCACTGCTGCAAAGAACCCATTGAAAAATCTTGCAAAGACACCCCAAAAATAAGTGTTTTTAATTACTTGCCGATCTGCTTTGAATTCCTGAAGTGGCTGGTTCATTAAAAAAAAAATAGCGTACTTCACCGCCAGTAGCTATTTGTAGTCCTGGAACATGGTCGCCATATTGTACAGGGTTCGTTGGTTCTTGTTTATTGGTACCCTTGGTGTTCCTCACGTTTTGGGCAAACAAATTCGGCCACGAATGATTGAAGAACATTTTATTTACACATTTTCTTGCATAGTACCTGTTGAAGGATGATTATTTTTAGAAATCGACAACACAGTCATTTTCAACCATTCATTTGAGCATTTATTCTTCGCCAGTTAAACTATTCAGTACACCATTATACAAAACATTAAATATTGTTGCGATCACATCAGGTCTGTCGGCTACCAATCAAGACTGAATACTGCTGCCTCGCTGCCCGAGGCAGGGTCACAGCTGTTTCACACCCCCTTTTGTGGTCTGCCACAGGCCTCACTGTTGCGAGCACTGGGACAAACAATTTCAAATCACATACATACTGAACAAACTACTCCAAACGTGAAACCACTATAATACAATAATATATATAACTTTTACAATCTATTGGACTGTCTGTCGATGATTGGAAACATGTTGTCTGGTCTGACGAGTCTCGTTTCCAATTGTATCGAGTGGATGGACTCGTACAGGTTTGGAGACAACCTCATGAATTTGTGGACCCTGCATGTCAGCAGGGGACTGTTCAAGCTGGTGGAGGCTCTGTAATGGTGTGGGGCGTGTGCAGTTGGAGTGACATGGGACCCCTGATGTATCTAGATACGACTCTGACAGGTGACACATACGTACGTATGCTGGCTGATCACCTTCATCCATTCATGTCCATTGTGCACTCTGACGGACTTGGGCAATTCCAGCAGGACAATGTGACACCCCAAATGTCCAGAATTTCTACAAAGTGGCTCCACGAACACTCTTCTGAGTTTAAACACCTCCGCTGGCCACCAAACTCCCCAGACATGAACATTATTGAGCGTATCTGGGATGCCTTGCAACGTGCCATTCAGAAGAGATCTCCACCCCCTCGTACTCTTACGGATTTATGGACAGCCCTGCAGGATGCATGGTATCAATTCCTTCCAGCACTACTTCAGACATTAGTCGAGTAAATGCCATGTCTTGTTGCGGCACCTCTGTGTGCTCGCTGGGGCCCTACACGACTACACGATATTAGGCAGGTGTACCAGTTTCTTTGGCTCTTTAGTGTATGAACAAGACTGGTAAATTAGCACTATTCATTGAAACTTACAACTATAAAACCATCATAAATTTATAAACTTCCAGTCTTGTAAAATTGTTAAAACAGTAAACAAAAGCTACCTTACAATCAGATTTTTTTTTTTTTTTTTTTTTTTAATTGCTTTTGATGCGACAGTTGAAATTTACACAAAACAAAGCTCCACTTCCATCACTTCTGGTATTATGTTACATCCACTAGTTACAAAGGTTGACTGAAATGGCACCCCTGGTTTCACTGGGAATCACCAAAAGTTTGTGAAAACACCAGTGTATGACTCAACTTATCACTTAATACCTAATATACCTATAAAAAAAATTACATGATATTCCCATAGAACTTAAGTACACATTGAAACTGAATGTATTGAATTGCGAGTGCTTCTTCCTAAGAAAGAAAAAAAAAATTTCTTTGTTTCCGCCATATCATTTCTTTCTTAAATACCAAAATCAATCTCAATAAATTACAAAATATCTTTCACAATCCAAAATATTTCTCTATATAAAGTGAGCCAACAGGAAAGAAAATAACTTCAGTTTAATATTGCCAGTGAACTGGTCTTCATCATTTGAAATATTAAATTAACCATAATGTTTGATGGAAAACAACTTAAGTCTACTGGAAACCTGGATCTTCAAATTGTGCCCCTCTAACTCAAAATATGGCACTAATGTAATGGTAGCAGACCAAATATGTGTTTATATCTGTGCCATTCTTCAAAAGTAACATCAGATTCATTTTTACTTATCAAATTGTCAACTGTATGTGTCATATTGCTTTCTTGTGATTGCAGTTTGTGTTTAATTGTATCCACCTTGGTCCCCATATTAGTGATTTTTCCTTCTATTAATCCAAAGTGTTGAACCAGATAGGTGGTGACTGTTTTTTGTCTTTCCACATCCTTACAGGTTTCTTTATATTGTGTATGTATTGAGTTCTGCTACTATACTTCCAACCTGATGGCCTACTTGGATGTAGCTCACAAGGGGAGGGCACGACCTTGGGTTTTTATTTTTGTATGATATTTTGCGTAATAATTGTACTCCTTTAGGATGTGTACCTCCTGCAATCGTAAGACGCAACGCTCAATAGATTCGGAGAAAACGGCCTTTAAAAATTCAAGCCCTGCGTATATACTAGTGAAATTCCAGTTAGGTCAGCAGCGGAATAGCACAGTCAGTAACGAGCCTGCGTCATGTCTGGGTGCTCTGGGTTTGAATCTCGATTTGGTCTATAATTTTTTTTTTTAATTTTTGTATCAACTACTCTTTAACTTAAAATACTATGAAAGTATAATAGTTACAATATTTTATTGTTTAAAATACACTATTACGAATGGTTATAATAATAATATTTATCCATAAGCAAAAAACTTTCATTGTGTTTTTTTTATTATTGATTTTATTTAACATACACTTTTATTACAAATGTGAGCTGCGATTATAATCATCATAAAAACATATAAACAATAAATTTTTTAGCATCGAGCACAATTAATGAAAGCGGAATTTTTTCTAGAACAACAGTAATATCCGAAATAAAACTTATAACACTGTTAATAAAATAACTTAAAATTTAATTATATTTAAAGAATATTGTAACTATTATAGTTTTAAAGTATTTTATAGGGTAATTAATATACTCATATTATGATTTAAAATTTGAAATTCAAATTAAATAATCAATAACATTGAATAAAAAGTTATTTATTTGTAAAAAAAAAAAAAGAAAAAAAAAAGAAAAAGAGTACAATTATTACCCAAAGTCTCATCCCAAAATAAAATCCCAAGGTCGTACCCTCCCCTTGTCAGTTCTGTTTTACACATTTTCTCTGCAGAACTAAGAACTTTCATACCATTGACTGCTTGTTCAGTGTTGTCAGAATGAGTTGATACATAAAGAATGCAAGTTATTTGTAGGAAGTAATAGCAGAACAAAAATAATATTGTAACATAGTTTTCACGGATTTGCAGCCGGATATTTTCTTGAGACGATGACAACATTTTGACAAAGCCCTCTGTTGTCTCATCAGGTCTCTTGCTAATGAGAATCTGCAAGATCACTTTGAAACTGCCGGACTTCAGCAATGTTGAGCTGGAGTCATCTACTAGTGGTTGTGGAACCACCCAATCAGAGCAAAGCACAATCTGGAAGTTATCAGTAGATAGACCTCGTCCAGGGATGGTTGCTAAGCCATCCAATCATTGGGACGAGGAACTTGTAGTAGCTGGAGATGGCGCAACAGGAGGCAGTGCAGCAGGGTCGTGACCTTGTCCATAAGTGGTTGCCAGTCTGCCCAGTCAGAGCATAGTGTTACATGACTGTGGTACAACAGTTGGGAGTAAGGCCAAGGTATGCACAAAGACAAAAGCGAAAAATAAAGAAAATAAAGCACTCTCGGCACAAAATTGTCATTCCCACTATTGAAACCCGCTGTGCTGAACACAAGCACAACCTCCGCCTGTTGCAACTAGATAAGTCCATGGTTGCAGAACACGTAATAGAGAATGGCTGTAATATAGACTTTGCAAATGTGAAGGTGCTGACCCAGACCCCTTATTTTTGGGAGTTGGTGATAAAAGAAGCCATTGAAATAATACTCAGTGACAATATGTTTAATAGGGATACAGGTTTCTTTCTGAGTGATGCATGGAAACTGGCACTTACAACCCTAAAACAGAAGCACAAGGGAGCAGATCATGTATAGAGCCACAACACAAATGGACTATCTGCTGGCATATGTCATTACAATGACAGTCTTGATGGTGCATGACAATTTTGTGCTGAGAGGGAGTGCTTTTTTAATTTCTTTCCTTTTCACTTTTGTCTTTGTGTGTACCTTGGCCTTCCTCCCACCTGTTGGGCCACAGTCATGTATCACTGTTCTGATTGGGCGGACTGGCAACCACTTTTGGATGGAGTCTCGACCCTTCTGCACTATCACCTGTTGTGCCATCTTCTGCAACCACTAGTAGATGACCCCAGCTGATGTCTGGCAGTTTTGCAGTGATTTCGCACATTCTTGATAGCAAGAGACCTGATGAAGACAACAGAGGGCATTGTCAAAATGTTGTCATTGGCTGAAAACCCATGAAAACTGTGTTGTATACATACGCCAGGAAAATCTCCATTCACATAAAATTAATCACTTCTACATTTCTAAAATGTTCACATTAACAATTATGTATTAATTTTAAACTCTCAACTTATATTTGTAGTGGAACCAGATAATGTTTTTTGAATGTAACAGCTCCTCCTAGACTTATTAATTAGCTAATGATATTACTGTAAGAACGGAGACTTTCCTGGTGTATAATTGCAATGAAGTCTTCATGGGTGTACCGCCGGATTGTGTTGTGAAAACATGATATTTTGATGACTAGCTCAGTCATCTTCCTCAGGTGCGAAAACATCTGTACAGGTCGGCTGACTGACAGATGCTGAGACAGCTCAGGTGCTGCACTTCCTCATATGCCCAACAACTTTGGTCACGGCACACGTCTGGCGGCTGGCTATAATAGGGATCGTGGGCTGCAACGAAGGTCTACAGCCACACCCACTGGCAGCCAGTCGCCGGACATGGGTCAAAACACAATGCGGCGGTATACCCGTGAAGACTTCATTGCAATGACATTACTATCTGTCTCCAAGTGCATAATTAAAGCAACTAAACATTCTATAAGAATAATTGAGTGTCCATCTTGCCTTATGGCAGTGAATACAAAAGAAGTTGATAAAATTATGGCTAAATAAATTATTAATGTGATATATAATATCATTTGTGAGACTGTTTCCATTATGCTAGATGTTGCATCAGAACTAACTCACATTTAGTGAATTCTAAGACCCACTCTAGTGGCTAAATCAGCCAATATGCCAAGATGCCTATTATAAAATTAAACTTGGAGAGACTGTATCTATAGATGTGATTATTTGTGCTGTATCTTTTGCCACCATTGCACAATGAATATATGAAATCCCAGGCACACGTCTTGATTCACACTATATATATATGAAACAGAATGTGAAAGAAAGAATGCTTTCCTGGTGTATCAGTTGAATAAAAATTTCTTGGACCTCACACTGGGAGAGTGCGTCTACTTGTTGTGATGTTTCACTCTTTGACTTCATATTCTGACGAAGAGTCATTTTTTTGGAGCAGTTACCCTTATATAGCTGACGATTGACAGCATTCAGCACTTGATGCTGACAGCACAGTTACACGAGCTGAGCACCTCTCCATATCAACTTGGTGGGACTGGCAGGGTGATGGGGAGATGTAGACAGTAGTGCAGCAGTGGTGGCAGGAATACATGTGTAAATGTGGTGGAGAGGTTTGGTTATTGTTCGCAACGTATACTCGCACTTTCTTGATGGCTCTGTCTCGTCACTCTTAATTGGCTAATAACTGGGTTCCAAGCTGTGCTAAACTCATACCCAGCTTTGTCCATTTATAGTGTCTTCCATGAGATGAATATCTCTATTTCCCTTAGTCACATAGTCCCAGTATCCATTTCAATAGGCTAGTATTCATATCGCCTCAAAATCAAACCTGTGTTTGTTCTCTTATGCTGTGCAAGGTGACTTGCTGAGTTGCAACATGCTTGCTTTTATAGATATGTGGACGATACTTTCAACACATTGCCTCGTGGAAAAGACACATTAGGTGATTTCCTCAAACATCCAAATGAAATACATGAAGGTTGCTCATCAATATTGGATATTTTGTTCAGAAGGAATACAGATGGCACACTAGAACACGGAGTGTGTAGGAAACTAACCCACATCAAACTATACCTCTGCATAAACATCTGTCATCATCCTGCTAAGCCCAGTTCAGTGTTATCAACTCTAGTGTACAGGGCCAGAGCCATTTGCGATGCAGTAAGTCTTCAGGTGGAGCTAAGCTATTTGTGATGTATATTCCACAAGATTGGATACGACAAAGCCTCGATAAGTAGGATGAAAGACAAGAAATGCAAGACAGCAAGAGGCTAAATAACAGACCTTTTTACCTGACGCTTGAGCTACTTTCACAAAAATCATCAAATTGTTTGGAAAAAAACAGTGTTCAGGCTTTCATCCTTCCAGGTAGGAAGATAAAGTAATTATTATGCAGTACAAAGGGTGGTTTGGGACCCAGCCTTTCTGGTATTTATGAAATCCCGTGTAAATGTGGACTGCAGTATCAGTAATTCGGCACTGTACAGAGCAAGTGAGGCGTATGTGCCTCGGACAACTGATGAAGTCAGCTGTGGCACCGCATTGCACAGAGAGGAGACATGGGTTTGACTTTGAGGTAATACGAATATCGGCTAAAGCAAACGGGTACTAGGACTAAGTGATGATGAAGGTTATCAAGATTTGTCTTGTGGAAGCCCTCATAAACTGAAATGCTGAGTATTCTGTTTACTGCAACTTGAAACCCAGTTATTAGCCAATCGATAGTGATGAGACAGATCCGTTGAGATAGTTTGACTGTGCACACTGAACAATAACTGACCCAATTACTCAATCACACACGAACCATTTGAATTACAGTGTTACCTGTTATCATTCCAAAATGTTGTAGTCACAATGTTTCATATGTGTTCATCACTGTTCCATGTATTGAAGCCATGCTGCTATCACCTATCATATATGGTGGTTTAGTACTCAATACTAATGTATATATGAACCCAATGATTGCTGGAAAGTAGCTGTGCTTGATGAAACCAAAAACTTGTAACATGCTATTTCAGGGGTGAACCTTAGTCTTGCTAGTACGTAAGACACATGGCGGGGATATCAGATATTGTCTCATCAATGCTCACCTTGTGAATGAGTAACCAGGGGAACAAATGAGAGGTGGTAGTTAATTGGTGGTGGGGGGAGGGGACAGAACCAGGTTATCACTGGAAAATATTGCAAAAGTACTGAATGTAAAATAATATAAATATGAGTACAACATACATATTATTTAAATAAAAATTACAAATTATATATAAGTGAATAAATAAAAACAACTAGTGTTGGGTCTACTAAAAGTATATTATCACATGTTGAGGCAAAGGGGGTGCTTGGTATACTATCTACTAAAATGTAACTGGGCATCTGTCCACAATGTTTGCTTGATGGGTGTCACCCCTTTAGAATCTCATAGGGCTATAAGAGCAGTCAACCTGTCTGGCATGCTCCCTAAGAGGACATCCCCTGGGATTGCTCTTGCAACTGTTCTATGAGTTTAGCAATGGATTTGGCACACTTCTGAAGAGACCTTACATGGCCATTTGATTCATCCTAAAGATGTCTTATAGTGTTAAGGTAGCGGCTATGGACAGGCCATTCCAATTGCGAACATTTTTGTTGGTATACCACTGCAAGATATTCCTGGGTACATGGCAACTGGCATTGTCATCCTGCAAGTAACATGGGTCCATTGCATAAAAATGCTACAATTTTTTGAGCATTTAATTACCAAGAATGTTACAATAGGCCTCTGTGTTCATCCTACCACATACAAGCACCAGTGGTGGTCATTTGCTGAAGGCCACGAAACAGGGCTAGTCATCACTCCGCCACTGAATTTCCTAATTGGCACTATACACTCCCACAGAAGCCATTTCCTAGTTAGACGTCACACAGATACATGTCAATCGGATCAGACTAATTTAAATATTGGTTCATCACTCCACATAACTGATTTTCACTTCTCCAATGTCCAGTTGCAAAAGAACAAACACCACCTCAGTCGCCAAGATTTATTGCTTGTTCTAATGTGGGGATTATGTGCAGCTGCTCTTCCAAAATATCCAATTGTGCCTCTGTACTCAGTGATCCAATAGAAACTGATACCGAGCATGGTGGGTGAGCGGTTAATGCTCTGGCCTCGTATTTTGGAGGATGCTGGTTTGAATCCCCTTACGGTATCCAGATTTATGTTTTCCACAGTTTTGCCAAATCACTCCAGGCGAATGATGGGATGCTTCCTTCAAAAGACCGTGGCCGAATTCGTCCCAATTCCTTGTCCCCAGTCATTTCCTGCCTTTAATGGCCTCAACATCGATGAAGCATAAAGCCATAAGCAAAAAAAAAAAAAAAAAAAAAAAAAAAAAAAAAAAAAAAAACTGATACTCCTGTTGCTGCATGAAACACCTGTCAGATGATTAACATGGGGCGTGCCCTATTTTTAACAATTTCACTTTTCAGGGTTCTGCAATGTTTTTTGATCAAAATTGGAGGGTGCCCAGAATGTGTGACCATTGATCTTCCACTTATGCAGGACGAGTGTGGTCATTGATTTGGGTAAGTTAATTTTCATTCCAATCGCCGGCTAGACAGCCAACTGAGATGGCAGCCCACAATCACACCCTTATCAAAGTTGTATAGTTCTGTACCTTGTACCGTCTTCTTATCAACTCATTCTACACTGGCCTGCAGCATATGGTGGCCTCAAAAATCACGAGGCATACTGAATTACCTACCTTCACAGGTGCCCAGTTACTTTTTGGCAGAGAGTGTATCAAGGATATTTTGGGCTGGGGTCATGGTTTCAGGGAACACTCTGACAGCTCTCAGTGTTAAACAGTTGTTTAGGTTGTTCAAATTGTGGGTGGGAACTGATTTGGGTTGCCACTTGCTGGTGTAAACTGTCTGCCTGTTGCCATTCGTTTTGATGGAAAGTTGGTTGGTAGTTTTTTTTTTTTTTTTTAACTGCTTAACGTCTCTTAACAGCGAGGTCTTTAGAGACGGTAAAGGATGGGGGACAAGGAATGGGAAGGAATTTGGCCGTGGCCTTTTGAAGGAAGCATTCCGGCATTTGCCTGGAGTGATTTGGGAAACCATGGAAAACCCAAATCTGGATGCCCGGACGGGGATTTGAACCAGCGTCCTCCCAAATATGAGGCCAGAACGCTAATCGTTACACCACCACAGTCGGTTGGTTGGTAGTGAGGCCTTTATATGAACTGGTACATTGGAGACAGATGTGTGGGGTAGTTGGCAGGATTTTGTGTAGAAGGATGTACTGTTCAGTGCATTTCTTAGTTTTCAGAAGAATAGTCAGTCGATTAACTTTAGACTGACGAACTCTAAAACACACATCACCATCGTGGATATCAAAATGTCCTTACAGAAAGTGTTTTGATGTGCCTCTGTCAAATTACAAATTGATGAAATACCACCACTTTGAAAGTTGTCACCCCTTCCTTACCAAACTTTCCATTCCTTGTAGTGCAGTGAATCTGATTCAGTGAAGAATTCCTCTCCATATTTTCCTACAACTTGGCACAAAGCCTAGTTCCCCACTGCGACGTGCATTTCCCTTTCCTTCTCCTCCCCACACCCAATCCCCTTCTTACTCTACTCTCATCGCCTGGAACTTATATAGACAGAATATATCAAGTTTGGTTTTAGGCAAGGTGTTTCGACAGATTCAGCAATTTTTGCTTTTGTAAACAGCATAAAAAATTAAATTCCCTTGGCATATTCTGTGATCTTGCAAAGGGCTTTGACTGGTTGATCATGTGATTCTCCTAGGTAAATTAGAACACTATGGAGTTAGTGGTAAGCCAGGATTTTGGTTTAAATCATACCAGGAAAATACGAGGGCTGTTCAGAAAGTAACCTCCGGTTGATTTAAAAAAATACACCAAGTTAAATAAAAATATTTTAATATATACATCTTACAACTACATCTTTGCACTATTTTTCTACATAGTCTCCATAGCGATTTAAGCACTTGTCGTATCTCTTCACAAGCTTTGAAATTCCTTCTGCATAAAAATCACCCGCTTGTGCCTGGAGCCAGCCTGTGACCGCATCTTTGAGCTCTTCGTCGTCATCAAACCGCTGGGACCCAAGCCATTTCTTCATATGCATGAAGAGGTGATAATCGCTTGGTGCCAGATCTGGGCTGTAAGGTGGATGGTTGATAACGTCCCACTTGAAGGACTCAAGAAGGGCCGTTGTTCTGCGAGCAGAGTGAGGACGGGCGTTATCGTGCAAAAAAAACGATACCGGAAGTCAACATACCACGGCGTTTGTTCTGTATAGCCCGTCGTAAGTTTTTTAGTGTTTCACAGTACACGTCTTGATTAATGGTCGTCCCACGTTCCATGAATTCAACCAACAACACCCCTTTGGCATCCCAAAACACCGTTGCCATCAGTTTTCTGGCAGAAAAATCTTGCAAGGCTTTTCTTGGTTTGGTAGGCGAATTTGAATGTGCCCACATCTTTGATTGTTCTTTTGTCTCAGGGTTCACGTACTTAATCCAGGTTTCATCACCGGTCACGATTCTGTTTAACAATCCTTCGTCCTCATAACGTGACAGAAAGTCTAATTCAGAGGCCATTCTTTGAGTTTTGTGGTGGTCGGTAAGAATTTTGGGCACCCATCGTGCACAGAACTTACGGTAACCCAATCTTGCTGTCACTATCTCGTACAAGAGTATCTTAGAAATCTGCGGAAAAACAGTAGACAACTCCAACATTGTGAAACGTCGATTTTTACGAACGTTAGCATCAACTGTCTGAACGAGTTCATCAGTCACCAATGATGGTCTACCACTCCTCTCTTCATCATGAACGTTTTCTCGTCCACTTTTAAATAAACGTACCCATTCACGGACAACTCCTTCACTCATAACTCTTGGTCCGTACACGGCACAAAGCTCACGATGAATAGCTACTGCAGAATATCCTTTGGCTGTAAAAATCCTTATGACAGCTCGCACTTCACATTTGGCGGGGTTTTCTATTGCAGCACACATTTCAAACTGCCACAAAAACTAAACTAGCGCAGGTACGACGTTCACTCGACCACGGCTTGATGCCGACTGACCTGCTGAGTGCGTGAATGCACAGATGGCGTCGCGACTACCCCCATCACCCGCACTGTGACCGATCGGAGGTTACTTTCTGAACGTCCCTCGTAGAAAGCAATGTGTATCGATGTTAATACTGGAGAGCTTTTAAACTCGGAATAGCGTATAGTTAAATATGGTGTGCCTCAGGGTTCAATTCTTGGCCCTCTACTATTCTTAATTTATATAAATGATCTCCCACATATACTAAGTGATAGTGAATGCAGATGATACTAGTATATCATTGAAGTACCCATCAGTACAAAACCTTGAAAACACAGCAAACGATGATCTAAAGAAAACTAACAGGTGATTTAGTGCTAACAAATTAATACTCAATGTAGAAAAGACACAGTTACTTCAATTTGTTACAAAAAATAAAACAAAGGACAGCTATAATGTGATATTATAAGGAAAAGATATTAATGAAAGCAGTTTCAAAAAATTCCTGGGTGTATATATAGATAACAGCTTGAGCTGGAAGCAACATATTCAACAACTTCTTAAAAAACTGAATTCTGCAACATTTTCACTGAGGGTAATAGCTAATATAAAACAAGAAAGTTGCTGTATTCTTCATATTTTCACTCCCTGCTCACTTATGGCATGTCATTCAGGGGAAACTCTTCACAAGCAGAGAGAGGGTATTTAAATCACAAAAGCGTGCTGTAAGAATTATTTGTGGAGCAAGCCCACAGATGTCATGCAGAAAAATCTATTTAGAAATCTACGTGTACTTACAATACCAGCACAGTATGTATACTCCATACTACCGTTTGTAGTGGAAAATTCTGAACACTTCAATCTTAATGCTGACATACATAGCCATAATACTAGGAATAAATATAATATTCAAAAGGATTACAAGTCACTTTCAATTGTACAGAAAGGGATAACATTTACTTCCTTATTCAATGTCTTGCCAAAAGAAATAAAAAGTTATCTACAAAAACCTAGCTACTTTAAGTCCAAACTGAAAGAGTTTTTGCTTCAGAACCCATTTTACTCTGTGAAACAATTTTCTTCTTGGAATTTGGTAACTGAGAATGGCTGAGAAAATACTACGAGGGTTGTTTTTTAAGTAAGGGTCGTTCGCGCATATAGTCCCGTAGTTCGCGCGGACGCCGCAACAATCCACTGCGCCACTTGCCGGCATCCTTCCCGTTCACACTGATGCCAGTTGCAGCTCTGTAGCTGACGTGTACGCATCGCTGTGCTACTTTATAATGTTTACGATTATTGAATCGCCCGCCGCGTGTGAGATACGGTCAGTGATACGCTATCGGCTTCAGAAATTCATCATCAGTTAACAGAAGTTTATGGCTTGAATGCAATGAGTGAAGGTAAAGTGCGTCAATGGGTTAAAGAGTTTAAAAATGGCCGTCAAAACGTCCATGACGAAGAACGCTCAGGCCGGCCCTCTGTGATCACTGATGATTTGGTGGCTGCAGTCGAAACAGAGATTCATGAGGACAGAAGATTCACAATTTCCACTCTTTCTTTGGAATTTCCACAAGTTTCAAGATCGGTTTTGTATAAAATTGTGTCTGAAAACCTAAAGTTTAAGAAACTCACAGAGGACCACAAAGGGAAGAGATTTGCCACTTCATTGGACTTTTTGATTCGTTATGAGGAAGAAGGGGATGACATGTTGAGTCAAATTGTCACTGGAGATGAAACATGGGTATCCCATATCACTCCCGAAAGCAAGCGAAAATCGATGGAATGGCGACACACAACCTCACCCGTCATGGTCAAAGCCAAACAGACGCTGTCAAAGCGCAAGATTATGGCAACTGTGTTCTGGGACCGGCATGGTGTCTTGCTAGTGGACTTTATGCCACGAGGAGCGACAATCAACTCAGATGCCTACTGTGCAACTCTAAAGAAGCTCCGCAGAGCAATTCAAAACAAAAGGCGCGGCATGCTGACAAAAGGAGTTTTGCTCCTGCACGATAACGCTAGGCCTCACACCTCTCAAAAGACTCGGGATTTGATTGATTCTTTTGGCTGGGAAGTTTTGGACCATCCACCATACAGCCCCGACCTTGCTCCTAGCGATTTTCACCTTTTCCGGTACCTGAAACACCATCTTGGCGGGCAGCGCTTCAATGACGACGATGAAGTGAAAGCGGCCGTGAACTCTTGGCTGTCGGAGCAGGCGGCCGAATTCTTTGAAGAGGGAATTAAAAACTTAGTTGTACGGTATGACAAGTGCTTAAATAAACAAGGCAACTATGTAGAAAAATAGGTAAAAGTGTGTAGAATCAGAAAATAAAAGTTTTTTTTACAAAAGTATTTGTATCTTTTTAAAAAAATAAAAACGGCCCTTACTTAAAAAACAACCCTCGTATACATTTGGTGTATGGAAGGGTAAGGTGACAAAGTTGTCCACAATTACTAAAATGATATATTTGGTTTTTCTTTCTATTGAAACTATTGACAAATGAAGTAATTACACTGTTTGCAAAATTCACTCGTATATAGTAACTAATGTGGGATAATATATATTTAAAAATTACTGTGGAAAATTGTCATACTAACAGATCTTTAAGTAGTTGTCTGGTTATCAGTTGTTAATAATATGATTGATATTGTTAACAATTGTATGTATTGTTCCACATGTATAGTAACTAACATGATGTAATATGTAGTTGCAGATTACAGTGGAAAATTACTATAGTAATTGGTCTGAAAGAAATTAACTGGTCATTAGATGCTGGTAACAAATGTATATACTGTTCCACATATGTAGCAACTAACATGGGAAATTATAGTGGATACTGATTATATTAATGGGTTGTTAAGCAGCTAACTTGTTATCAATTGCTGGTAATATAATTGATATTATTAATAAGTGTATGTACTGTTCCACATCCCGGAGACTGTTCTCACCCGGGATCAAAGCGAACATATCTATCTAAGTACCTCAACATCTCTCCTACACCACAAAAGAAACTAATTAAAGCTTTGTTTTCACCATCCAATTTTTGCTTTTGCTCAATCTCAAACCCATTAATCAAATCCTTCAAGGTTATGACATTTAATATACCTTCCCTGAAATGAACATCTTTTTCTCCAAAATCGTTCAAACTGCCCTTGGCAGGTGATTCAGCCACGTGTTCTTAAGAATATCTTGCTACATAAATATCTATACTTCCTGTCTCTTGCTATTCCCTGAAATAGACCTTACTATGAAACATAATAACTTACTCCAGTATAACGACTGGGAAATCTCTGTCAGTAGTAAACGGTCACTTGTGAACAGTTCATACTTATATCCCCAACCCTTCAGTGACAGTCCATGCCTGTTTCCCATAACAGAAACAATTTAAACCATTTCTCAGTTACTAAACAACCACATGTTCTAAAATCCTTAGATAGGATTGATAGAAGTCATGTGTGTCGCCACTACTAGCTTTTACTATCTCACTTTTAAATATTTAACATTTTCTTTTTTTAATAATCTTTTATATTAGTTTAATATTAACTTGATACCATTTTCATTGAAATTATACAGCTGAAATAGTTCTTTTCTTGTTCAGTGTACTCCCTCCCCATCCCTCCTCCACCAATCATACTTACTTTTTCTGCAATGATTAACTGTAGATTGCGTACATTCAAAGGAAAGCTTTCACGCTTGTGCACCCATTAGCCTTGCTTTGTGCTTCATGTAACTTGCTTCCTGGAATACTGAGTAAATGTATTAAGGTAAACGTATTAATTTTTTTTTCTGTTTGGAAGTGCAGGAGAGAATACAGCAGCCATTCTGCCTCCAAATTTTGGTAATTTTTGGGGGTTTAATTTCATTATTTTTGTTTGTTTTGTTTTAATATTAATTAAGTAGTATGGCATTAGAACTCATAAAACTAGAAAGCTTTAAGTGCTGTAGAGCCTTTGTAAGATTATTATTATTTTCTTAATTTAGCAGAAAGTTTATTGTTAGAAATTTTAGTGGCACTCAAATTGTTATAATGTTACTGTAACTTTGTGAATGTCGTCGTCATTGTCAATCTCCAAATGTGTTAACCCTACATTTCAATCCTTGCAGTCAAAGAGCTGTGCCGTAGTAATCTATAGCTTCGACATGGATGGTGATGGAGTGGAAGAATTAATAACAGGATGGACGAATGGCAAAGTTGACGCAAGAAATAGCAGAACAGGTGAAATTATATTCAAGGACACCGTCGGCTACTCCGTCGCGGGGATAGTTGAAGGCGATTATCGACTTACAGGAAAAAATGATCTTCTAGTTTGCTCAGTTGAGGGCGAAGGTAACTTTCAACAATCCTAGTGAGTAAAGGGAAAGGAAAATAATGTATATAATTATTGTTTTAACATTGTTTTAGGAATTGTGGTAGTTATGAAAGAACATCTCATGCTATCTCCGGAGAAATTCCGTTTACCTAAGTAACATTTTATACTCTATTTAAGTTAAAATATAAATGGATCAGTGTTTGAATTCCTGTAGAAATCCAATAATTTGGTATGTAAATGTGTTTGCAGTGCGTGGATATAAGCAAGCAAGGTTAGCTGGAGCGAGGACAGATGTAAATATGGAACAGGAGACAGTTAGAGACTTATTGTTGAGAAAGCAGACTCTACTCACAGAGCTGCGCACATATGAGGGCAGTTCTCAGCTTGCTGGTATTGTGGGTGGTGATGTCGCGGAGAGTATTGCCCAACAATTACAGCACCAAGCTGGTGTCATCCCTGTGAGTTCTAAATTAAAGTAGCTAGCTCTGTACAGCTATATTCCACATCCTGTTGCTACACAACAACTTTATCATATATTGTAGCAACCCATGTGTAAAATAGGCTTTTCTTTATTTTTGGTAGCCTTCCAAATATCCACGATCACAATTTTCTTGCTTTGTGGTGTCTTTGTATCACCATCACTTTGAACTCAATGTGCACACCTTCTGACCTTGCTGTGTTTATTTCCTTTGTCACATATAAAGGGTTGTCAAAAATGTCGTGCATTTGTATGTGCTTGTTTTTTGTGTTGTGTCTCCAAGTTTGGTAAGTAAAGGCAACACTTGACCTTTTATTGTTTGTTTTTACTTTGCTTCGAAACATTTGATTTTATATTTTTATTTTAAAATCTGTATATGGAATAATGTGATCTTAAAAGGTAGATTATCAAAGATGTCAAAAGCCAGGTTGCGAGTGTACACATGTGGCAGGTTTGATGGGGAGTTATATTTTCAATATGTATTTCTCACTCGTAGTTGCATGTATTAGTTGTGCAAACTGTAAACCTACATGAATAAATTAACTCTTCATATAAGCAAATTAAACCTTAGCAGGAGTGAAAGAACCTAGGATTATTGTATCTAATTATTATTATAAACTGTAAAACAGGATCGTTTCGTCTTGTGGTTCAGTGTATGAGGAAATCATATCTGTCTCTACCCTTCCATTGTTATTTTCCTTGTAACTATCTCGTCTTTCCATGTCATGTTTGACATGGTCTGTCCATTGCAATCTTGATTTTCTCATGGACCTTACCCTCCCTACATTTGGCCTTAGGGCTGTTTGTCTGATCCTGCTTTCCTTTATGTTTAGATATCTCTGAAACAACTCAATATTTTGAGTTCAATTTCATGGAGGATGTTGTTTCCTTTAAATTCCTCCCTTTTTCTCTCATCACTAATCCCACCTCCATTTTGTCGTGCTATACTGCATACTTCCTTTCTTACATTTGTGTTAATTGCAATACCCAGCTGCTAATTCATTTGCTGTTGTTTATTCTACTATTTGAGAATGGTCCAAAACAGAACTTGTAGTAAGTTAGTGAAGCGTGTTCTCGCCAGTGCTGTTCGACACTGTCGCAGTTTGTGATCTTAGCCGAGATGATTATTTAATTCAGATGGAGTTAATGCACTGGTGGAAATATCCTAACACAACGACTTATGATTTGGGCAAATGTTTAGATTCATGGTGGTGCCAGGACAGTTCTTTAGCTTAGATGTTATCTTTCCCATTCCTTTGCAACAATCGATTACAACTGTGATGTCGGTGCACTGTAAAGTACCACAGTGACCGTTACCACTTTTCAAATTTGTCGACATTCCTTCATTTTTATTTCATGTGAAAGTGATCTCAGTTATGTGGAACATCACAAAATATCATTCTTAGGACAAATAATACTGCACTGTACCTGTTGGTTGAGGAGGCCTGGCATTTGAGGGGACCCATGTTGAAATACTCACCCAAAACCACTCTGGGTGAATGCCAGGATTCTTCCTTCATAAGGCCAAAAGCCCAATTCCTCCCTTTTCCTCACCCCAATCCTCTTCCAGCTCTAGTTTGACAAGCTGTTAAGCCCGAAGTAAAAAATTAAAATTATAGCAATGCCAACTTCTGATCATTGGTTAGTTATTAAGCATCACCAAAACTGAGCACTTTTATGTGTTATCTACAAAAGAATATTGAAAATTTAGTGAGTTTGTGTAGATATAATCTTCAAGCTGGGACTATGCTAACTTCTCTCTATCATTCCAATTTTTGTGTATTTACTGCAGAGTTGTGTCTTTGAGCTGGCTTTACTCGCATCATACATTATTAAGAAACTATCATTAGGCACTGAAAATAAGATAGAATAGGGAAAAGAACCCATCACTTACCACAAATGAAGACAGGGGTGCAAGACAAACATGTATAAAATACACAAAAAATGTCACAATATTTCAGTTAATAACCTTTAGCTATGTGGAAGGCTAGACATATTGCAAGGGGGAAGATGTGATCATATCCCGACTCATGAAACAAAGATGAAGGGGTGCTGTTTGAACTGGGGTGGGGGGAGAGAGAAAGTTGACCAATGATAAATGTGGAACAGAAAAATTTCTCTGACGATCAGTTGATGTAAAAAGAAATTTGTTTGAAAAAATATAACTTTGAATAAGAAAATAAATAAAACTAGAAAGCTATAAAAAATAGATGCATATCATGATAAATATATGAGAAAACTGACTGTAAAATTGCAAAATAAAGTGTCAGGTTTAATGTAGGGTGAGGCTATGGGTATGTCTGGTGTCTAGGATGTGTTGGTAGCCAAGTTCCCATCTACGAAGTACCTAAGAGGTGGTGGTGTCCGGAAAAACTCTGACGGCTCTAACCGTGAAGCAGGATTTGAGATTGTTGCAATTATGTGAGCTAGCATGAATTGCTACTGGGTGGCCGGGTTGGAAGTTTATTTTTTGTATCCTTCTAGTTTTATTTATTTTCATATTTACTCCCATAACAGATCAAAATTATATTTTTTAAAACCAATTTCATTTTACCTTGACGGATCATCACAAAGGTTTTTCTGTTCCACATCTATCATTGGTCAAATTTCCCCCCCCCCCTACCAATGGTTCAAACCCGACCCTCCCATGTGTTTCATCTTTGTTTCATTCATGTGGTGGATTGGGATGTGGTCACATTTTTCCCCCTGCCTTATGTCTTGCCCCCTACGTGACTAAGGTTACTAACCAAATTATTATTAATTTTGTTTGTGTTTTTTACATGTTCAACTCACCCTTCTGCCTTCATCTATGGTAAGTGAAGAGTTATTTTTCCCTATCCTATCTTATTTTATTAACTATTGAGTAATTCAGTTTTTATATGGTCCTTCTAATTTTATATATTGAAATTTCAATGGTCAGCTTTTGGCCAAAGAAGAACAGATTATCAGCAGGTCATATTCATATCGTGTAGGAGACCATCATTTTCACTTTATACCTTACTATTAGATCACTGAATGCTGAGACAGACTGATACATCACAATGAGATCATTGAGTACTCTTGTTACCATTTTGCTTCCTAATGTTGTGATGTATAACTTTTAAATGACAATGAAAGGGAAAAGACTTATCACTCACTAAAGTTGAAGGCTGCGACGAGAGAAAAACATATATGACATACACCAAAATACACCATATTTCAGTTTTGCACCTTATTCATGTTGTAGGGAACGAGTCATGTGGTTCAGGCGGTGTGCATACACCGAAGTTTAACACATGACTGAGTGAATTATCAATATGTTGGAAGAGATTGAGATGTTATATATAAATATACATATACAGGGTGTTACAAAAAGGTACGGCCAAACTTTCAGGAAACATTCCTCACACACAAACAAAGGAAATATGTTATGTAGACATGTGTCCGGAAACGCTTACTTTCCATGTTAGAGCTCATTTTAATTTTGTTAGTATATACTGTACTTCCTCGATTCACCGCTCGTATTGTGGACGGCTGTGATACAATACGCCATTCTCCAGGGCTGCATCAGCGCATCAGGGATTCCATGTGTGGGAGGGTGGATGCATGTATCCTCGCTAACGGAGAACATTTTGAACATTTCCTGTAACAATGTGTTTGAAGTCACGCTGTTACGTTCTGTTGCTGTGTTTCCATTCCATGTTTAACATGATTTGAAGAGAAGTAATAAAATGAGCTCTAACGTGGAAAGTAAGCGTTTCCGGACACATGTCCACATAACATATTTTCTTTGTTTGTGTGTGAGGAATGTTTCCTGAAAGTTTGGCCGTACCTTTTTGTAACACCCTGTATATTGCAGGTGGTGATAGAATTAATAATCTAACCAAAGGGTATGAAATGGTAAAACTAAAAATAAATATAAGCAAATAAATTTTGAAGACACTTGTAACTAGTTAAATGATAACAATTATAATACTAATAATAATGAGAGATGGGTCAAAAAATGGAATTTAATCGGTGGTTGAGGCCAGGTGGAAGTCTGGTATCCAGGATATTTCAGTATGCAAGTTCCCATCTCCAAAGTTCTGAAGCAGTGGTGGTTTTGGGGAAAACTCTAATTGCTCTCATGGTGAAACAGTCATTGAGGTTGTTAGAATTGTTGTAGTTAGTATGTTCTGGTATTGGAAGGTATAAATTGCGTGTATAGACTTTGTCTGTGGCCATTCATTCTGACCGAGAATTGTTGTGTTGTAAGGCCAATATAGGAACTAATGCAGAGGTGGCAGGTTAGCTGGTATATGATATATGTTGTAGAGCATGTGGCATAGCCAATAATGGGGAAGGTTTCCCCTTTAGTAGGGCCCGCAGGGGCCTTGTACGGTACACAAGTGCCAGGTATGGGTTTGGTCAACATGAAGTGCCCGAGCTGTAACTTGTGAGCCCCGCAAGTTTTCCATGCTGTAAACTCCTTGCATCCTTCAACGACCACCGCAGGGCATGATGGTGGCATGTTGTGTGTCTAGGAGAACGGGGATTGACGAGGACAATCAATCGCTAGCGTGCAACCTCAGGGGCACCTGCACACCCCTGTTGTATTAGGCTGGTGAGAAATGGAAGTATGCACCACCAGACCTTTCCTCCTTAGTTGTGGGACCAAAATTCCAGTTAACAATAAAAAAAAAAAGGCAACCAATCAAAAAAAATACCTAAAAAGACAATAACAACACTTCCACATCTTGTGGATCGGGTGGACTGCAAGGTACCACCCACAATAGTACAAAGAAGGCTAGGGTAAATAGTCCCCCCGATTCAGATAACAAGGGTAACAGAAAAGTGTGTTCTATAGAAAACGCTTTTATGGTCATGGAAAGAATAGAGAGCAACTTTGTCCCCTTTTTACATCAACAAAGGCTTAGACGATCTTGTAGCCCCCTTAAAGTCAGTTAAGAAATTGAGGAATTGGACGTTGCTGCTGAAAACATCCACCACCAGGCAGGAATCCCAACTCCTTAACTGTGAAACGCTCGGGGGGTTCTCCGTTAAAATCGAATTCCACAAAACCCTGAACTGTAGTAAAGATGTTGTCACCTGCCATTACATTGTGGACTTAGGGAGTGAGGAACTCGTTAAGGAGTGGGAAGATCAAAAAGTGGTAGAGGTGCAACAGATTAAACAGAAGGTAAATCGTTATCTTGAAAAGACTGCCACCTTTGTCCTGATGTTTGATACTCCTGTATTACCCATGTGTGTTAAAGCAGGCTATATTAATCTAAATGTATGCCATTATGTTCCAGACCAAATTTGGTGCTTTAAGTGCCACAGGTTCAGACATACAACAGAGTCATGTAAGGGCAACCTCATTCATATGTGCTAGATGCGGCAAGGGGGCACATGAGCCGGGTGTCAATTGCAAACTCCCACAGGTGTGTGTCAACCGCTCCAGGTCGCACCCTGCCTGGAGTAGGAAGTGTCAAGTGTATTTTGAGGAGCGCAAGGTACGGGAGTTGAAGACCAAAGAGCTGATTTCTTACAGGGAAGCAAAAAAGAAGGCGAAGTTGCTCGCCGCTCCAAGTTTTGGAACTAGCTTCACCAAGATGGTCTCAACTCATGTCAAGAAAGAAAGTGTTGATACGCAGACATCCTTTGCAGACATGGGCACAAGCACTACATGCTCATGCCAATGTAAATGTGATGCAAAATCTACCAAGGTCGTAACAGCTAAGATTGTAGATGTCTCGGTAGTAACACATCTGCAACCTCGACCACTCCAGCAGCAGTCACAGTGACTCCACCAGCACCAATTGTAGCAATAAAACTAACAGCACCTCCAATACCACCACATGCTGTAACAGCACCTTCTGCTAGCAGTGTCAATGGAGGTGACCAGAAGTTCTAGCAACCAAAGTTTAGACAGACGGACCCGACCCAGTTTGTTAAGTCCCCCTCTTTGTCTCCTCCTAGACTGCCCAGCAATAGAGAGAAGAAGGGGAAAACGCAGAGGAGGAAGAAGAATAGGCAGGTATTGGAGGAGTTCTCTGGGTCGGAGATGTCTGTCTCTTCTTCTGAGCCGGAAGAAACTGAAATGCTGGTGGTTGAGTCTGGTCCTGTTCTTCAGCAGACAGTGATCAATGACCCACCCAAACTGGGGCAGATGAAACTAAACAGATAGGATGGCTCCAATACTTCAGTGGAACATTAACGGTTTTATGGCTCACAAGGAAGAGTTACAACTGTTAGCACGGTCTAATCCTTTGTCTCTCTGTCTTTAAGAGACACATTTCATACCAACACACCAATCTGTGCTAAGAGGATCTGATGTTTATTGAAAGTATGATACTGAGGGTGATCGAGCGAAGGAGGGAGTGGCTGTGTTTGTACAGAACACTGTCCACTCCAAACCTGTTGCTTTCACATCTACCCTACAGGCAGTCATAATCCATGGACCGGCACAGTTGACACTATGCTCCTTATATCTACCGCCGGGATCACCATGTGATTTCGGTCAACTGGCTGATTTATTGCAGCAAATTTTTCGTCCTTTTCTCCTATTGTGAGACTTTAAAGTGCACAGTGCATTGTGGGGTTCCACCATTGATTGCCCCAGAGGTCGGGAAATTTGCAGATTATTGGAGCGAGAGGATGTATGCATCATTAATACCGGCCAAATGACGCATTTCAGTATCACTACCGGTACGTCCTCTGCCATTGACCTTTATTTCTGCTCTCCTTCAGTTGCGGACTCCATGCATTGCGAAGTGGATTATGACCTACATGGAAGCGACCACTTTCCAATATGGTTGCACATATAGTTTGAATGTAGGGGAAGAAATACAGTTTGAAAATGGAATATCAGCAGAGTTGATTCGCAGCTTTAGTGCTGTTCAGTTGCTTTCCAGCACCGTGTGAATATTGTGGAGAAGGTGAAATACTTGACAGAAGTGATTAACCGCGCTGCTGATATTTCCATGCCTAGTAGCTCGGGAACGCTGCGGAGGACACCTGTCCCTTGGTGGAACGGCGAATGTTGTTCCAGTATACAGGGTTGTAGATGGAACTTGCGTCGGTTTAGCTTGCACCCAACACCTGAAAACCTCGCAGTGTTCCGAGCTGCTAGAGCTAAGGCATTTCATGTGATTAAGGAGAGCAAAAGAAGGTCATGGCAGAACTTTGTGAGCTGCATTAACCATTCCACAATTTCGTCAAAGCTATGGGAGAGTATTCGCTGTATATCTGGGAGGTACTCCCAATACCATTATCCTGATTACTGGATCATGGGCGTGTAGTCACCGACAAGCGAAGCATAGTGCAGCTGACGACATAGTACTTTGCTGCCATCACTTCATCTGCCAGATTGGGCTGTCAGGTCCAGCAACAAAGAATTTCTTCCGAGATGCAAATATTTAGCTTCAACTCTTCAGATTTACAGGCATACAATAGCCCATTTTCATCTTGGGAGCTGGCGTCGGCTTTAAACAGTGCCAAAGATACAGCACCAGGACCTAACCTGATCCAGTACCAGTGGGTATTTTAACAATATTTAAATCGAACACTTCCCTGACTTGTGGAAAGAAGCAACCAGGAAAGGACAAGTTGTTGCCAGGTAACTATCGAAGCATCGCCTTAACGAGCTGTGTTGGGAAGACGCTAGAGCGGATTGTCAACCGCCGCCTTGTCTGGTGTCTCGAGTCCTGTAATCTGCTGAGCCACTTTCAGTGTGGATTCAGGAAGTTCCATTCTACCATGGATAACCTGATCCTACTGGAAGTGGCAATACAGGATGCTTTCATCCGCAGCCAACACCTTGTGGGACTATTTTTTGACATCAAAAAGTCATTTGATACCACCTGGTGGCATGTTATTTTAAAACAGTTATATGATTGGGGTTTCAGGGAAAACTTCCCTATTTTTTATCATAACGTTGCTTCTGGTACCGGATCAGTAGTGAGAAAACAGTGTTCCTCAAGGGTGAATTTTAAGTTTGATTCTTTTCGCTATTGCAATCAACAGCATCTCAACTGTAATAAGGAGTTCGATACGGTACTCAATAAATTGATGACTTTTTAATTTTTTGCACCTCATCTAGCCTGAGAGGCTCTGAGTGGCAGCTGCAACTCGCGCTAAAGAGGCTGGATGAATGGTCAGTGAATACCGGTTTTTGTTTCTCTGCTGAGAAAACCCAGTGTGTACTTTTTAACTGTGTAGTAGAAGTCTTTTAGCAGAACCACAGCTCACCTTGAGAAACACCATTTTTATTTTTACTGAAACTGTTCAGTTTCTGGGCCTAATTTTAGACAGGAAGCTAATTTGGATGCTGCATCTTAAAGATGTGAAATCTAGAGCCTCTAAAATGTTTTAAAATGTCTGTATGGTAGGTTATGGTGTGCTGACCGCTCCTGCCTGCTACCATTTTATAGAGCCTTTGTACGGTCATGATTGGAATATGGTTGTATAGTATAAGGTTCTGTGCATTTTAGGTAGTGTCCACCATGCAGGAATTCAGCTCGCTACTGGTGCCTACCGCACCAGTCCAATCGCCAGCATCTGTGCTGAGTGTGCAGAGCCACTGCTTTCCATCTGCCGGCGTCTCCTCATGGTGCGATACTACTTGTACATTACCATAACACCTGGTAGTCCCATGTACAACATAGTTATTCATCCAAATTATGAATGGCTATATACCTACCGCCTAAGAACAATTAAACCGTTTAGCTTCCATACAAGGCCTATTTTAGATGAGTATGGTTTTGAGCTGCCCTCTTTTTATCACCAGGATTGGAGTAAATCCCCTCCCTGGGTTTTAAAGAGGCCCAGAACGCTTTTAGAACTGTCAAGGAACAACAAGCTGTTTACCGCTGACAATGCTTTTATCAGAATTTTTAGAGATGTGTTAAACCAGCATCATGATTTTACTTCAGTTTATACAGACGGGTCTAAGCAGGCTAATGGAGTAGAATGCTCCAAAGTACTCAAGTGACTTACACATACAAGCTTAATAGTATGTGCAGCATATACACTGCAGAGTGTTGCGCTATGTTAAAGTCGCTCCAGCATATGAAAGTAAGTGGCGGTATGAAGTACATTGTATGCTGTGATTCCCTCAGCTGCATTCAAGCTTTAGGAAGTATGTACCCAGCAGATCGTTTTGTCTAAGATATACCAGACACCCTGTGATGCCTTCAATCCTTAGGAAAGGAGATTGTATTCTGCTTGGTACCAGGCCATGTTGGAATCAAGGGGAATGAGGCAGCTGATGAAGCTGCCAAGTTAGCCTGCAACAAAGTCAGAATTGACTTAGATCCAGTCCCAAAGCCTGACCTTTCCTCGGCAGTGAGAAGATTTGTTTTTGTCATTTGGCAGAGGCAGTGGATGGATGTAGAGCATGAAATGTCTTGGTTCTTTATGACCAGAAACATTCACGTTCTCTGCATGAGATGCAAAATTCTGTTATTTAAAATGTATTATGGATATTTTTAGTTCGCATGGACGGGTGTAAATTTACCTTACACACTCTAAATACAAAAGAAAACAACTTTAATACAAAACAAAGAAATCAATTTATAAAAAAAATGTATCCCATAGAAAAATTACAGGTTTTAATGGTACAATTGAATCATGGAGAACCTTATTCTATTGTTACACCAAAAATGAAAACTCAGCCAACAAAGAAAATGAACGGAAGCAAACACTTAGACAATGAATAAAACAATAGCGACTAGGGAGAGCATGAGACTTCTTCGCTTTGGGTGAATACTGGGCAAAATTTTTGTATAAAAATTGTCACTTATCGTAACTGCACACGGCTGTCGGTGTTTCGTTCACGATGAAGAAACACCATTCATCAACAGATGTATGTTCACTTGGTGAGGCACATGCAGAAACCACCACACCAAAAACACACACAAATACCCGTCCTTACTTCATGGGGTCCCACCCGAAAGTGTCCTCCAGCGTCTCTCCTATCCAACCCCTTTGGCATTCGGGGGCACACGGTTCAACCTGCCTCAAACAAAGGGAACACAGCCACTGGCCGGCAGTTTGTCGCCAGACAGGAATTTTCAGCCTTGCACTGCCACACAAAAATGCCTGGGCATGCCCTGAAATATCTTAATAATATATGTAAAACCAACAAAACCAAAGCTGGCGGAGACAGGGCATTACAAGCATAATAATCACCGGCTGGTCAAACCGACTGTTCTGCTGTGGAGCTGCTTCTTCCAGCGGGCGAGGGGAGATGAGGTTCTCCTTACTCTCCTCCTTATAGGGCACTGTCCTCTGATGCACAGCTTTTTTCTCCACCAGGAGGACCCACTGGAATGTGATGCTTGTGACGTAACTTTGAATAAATCGAAAGGGATTCCAAACAATGCAAACAAATTTTCTTAATAGTATGCAACTCTTTTAAAACTGTCATTTCTGTTTCAAGCATTTACCAGTATTTAAATTGAAATAAATTTATCAGAAGATTCCATCACTCACAATTTTAACTGCATCACTTTTGAAATTGTTCTAATCAGTTGCTGATTCAGTTTCTTGGTTCAAAATATTATTTGGCTATAATGTAAATACTTCAAAAAACTATCCTGGTTTTACAGGTGCATTTTTTTTACAATCTGAGCTCAGATTGTAAAATAAACAATGCAGCTTAACCAATAAATCAGTAATTATCAACAAAGATGGCCACGGAAGCCTGAAAAATCTCCCTGAATAATTTAATTTGACTTGTGCAACACTCTTATGTAACAGATCTGAATTTTATAAGAAGTTTATTGCATCTGAATGTCTTCACTTCTCTAAATAATAAAAGTTGTTTCCTTTAGTGACAACAAACAATTTAAATTTCTTCCACACAGTCATTCAATTTTCACTCATCTTTTCCACAGGAATCTCTTTCAGGTTATGAAGCAAACAATTTGAAACTGATATACAACGTTGCTTTATCGAATACAAACATTGCTTAAGTTGAACTGATCCTCCACTACACTTAACAAAGCTGCTGCACTTTCAGACACAGACATTTAAGTCTCATACAATTTTCTGAACCCTCAACAATTCTAAAAGACATTATGACACCAAATAGAACTCGGCTGAAGTTCACTTACTCTCCATCAAATGGAATGAACTCAGCTACCAAGCAAGTTGATATTTCACTTCCAGTAAAGACTTTGGTCCACTCCACTTAAAAAATCTGGAGTGACCACATAAAAATATGTGTGATAGGTTCACAGACCCACTGCACAGTTTCTTAGAAAAACATTTGGTATTCTGTCAGGTCCAGCACCTTTTTTTTAATGTTTAGTGAGGACAACTGATGATAAACCACATCAAAGCAGACACTCGATGATGTGTGCATTTGAAGTTTCATTACATTTTGTAATGTTTTCTAGGTCACCAGCAGAATTGAGTTGTCTGTCAGATGGAGTTTTGTAAATGCTTTTTAAAAATGAAGGAAATAGGTTACTGACTTCATTGCCATTATTTGCAGATGTATTATTTCAAGCCATAGTTAATGGAATATCTTTATAAAGCTCCAGAATTTGCTTGTATCACTTTTCAAGCCATTTTCAACCTTATCTAAATAGCTTTGATAGCAAGATGGACTTAGTTTTTTCTACTGTGTGTTTTCTTCACTTTGAAGTTCCTATGTGCTATTTTCTTTTGCTTAATAGTGAATATGAGTTCAGTAACTTAATAACAGTATTTTGTCTCTATATTTTCACACGTAATTATTAATCTCTTGCACTTCCAATGTAAATTTATAAAGAGATGTATTTGTTATTTACTGCCACCAGGTGGTAAACTCCATTTGTGAGGAGGATATAATCACGTATAAGGTTTATCACCACCACACAAAGTACGTCCACAGTTAAGATAAAACACAAGTCACCAACCAAAATTGTTCTGTAACAGACTTCTTCACCTGTAGGTAGCACCAAATCACTCCAGGCAAATGCTAGGATGCGTCCTTCAAAAGGCCATTGCCGAATTCCTTCCCATTCCTTGCCCCCATCCTTTCCCGTCTCTAAAAGACCTCGCTGTTAAGAGATGTTAAGCAGTTAAAAAAAAAAAAAAAAAAAAAAAAATGTAGGTTGCAGAGTCCGTGGAAGAGAAACACTGAATTGTCACTCTGACTGTGGTCATAATTTGCACAACTACAACAACAAACCATCACCGTTCAACTGTCATTTCACAACTGTTTCTCTCCCATCAGCCAAGGCACGATTTTACAGAGCTATCTATAGTTATCTTTGAATATACATACAAACATTTGCAACCCTCATGTTACAGTACCATTGGTGCTGTACTGCTACACCCTCCTTGTCAGAAAAAAATATGACGAAAGAGGCATTTCCCCCCCCCCCCCCCCAAAAATGCTGAATTCGTCAAAGGAAATATCTAAAACTTCTGCTAACAGAAATACATTCATTCAAAGAACATACTAATCCTAGCTGGTTGGTGTAAACTCCTTAAATATACATGTCACTTACAAGCTACACATTTATATCATGAATATATAGACATGAACAAACAAACAGAAAACATTAATGAAATGGTGGAGAATTCAACAGTCTTCCACAAAAAGTAACACTTCTTGCTCACTCATGAAAGTACTATTGTAACTTTAAACAGTCCCATAACATTTAACACACTATACGGAGAATATTGGTACTTGGACCAAAATAAATTTGACACTTGCTTGCTCTGCTGTAGCTATCAGGAACCATTTCACAAAGCCTTGATTACTGTTACACATGACACTGAATGTACACAAACACTCGCTCTCCTGCAAGTAGACATCTGCACTCAAAGCTGGGGTTCAGGCATTCATCTGGTATTTAAGTATATTAGTTGCATATAAATTTCCTTGGTGATTGTGCAAAAGTGTCCGCTCGCCTGAGCGAATTACAAGTAGAATGATTTTGGGCTTCGTCTTTAGGATGAGATATTAAAGTTATACAGACAGAAAAAATCGTTGTCAGGAAATACGTTCCCTCACAGTGTAAATTTGGTATAGCATGTCCTCACGTTCAGTGTTTTGTTCAAAGTAGAGTGAATGTTTCAGGCACTCCCTGAACAACAACTTTGGAATTTAATTTTGTTAGCATATATGGTGAAAGTGACAGTGATGCGTGGATAAATTAATAACGGAAATCAGTATAACAGAACTGTTTTTCATTTCTGTGAAAACATGCTGGAAGAAAAGTGGAGGGTGAAAAGTTTGTTTATATTGGAGATTTGAGCATAAGCAGATCAAAGACAATAGCATGATAGAGAGTCTACACCAAGTTTTAGTAGAGGTCTGAGCAAAGGTGACAAGAAGAAACTACTGACAGTTAGAGCATCACAGGCCAGCGATAGCAGTGCGACAATTGGAGGGAGAGGCAACTATCAAGTCGAGAAAACACACTGCAAGGTACAACATGATTCGCAGAACAGCAACGTAAATGACGGCACGTGTTTCGAGAAGCAGCCGGGTGAAAGAAGACAACGAAACGATAGGATCTATAACCCATATATTAACCTAGCATTTCAATAACAGTTTTTCCTGAATAGTATCCTAATTTCACTTTCTTTGAAATTTGTATAAGAAAAGTTAATTTTCCCATTCTGTCATCGGTGATGACTAAATACTTCTTGTCAGAACAGGCAAGGAGTCCTTTGACAATGAATAAAGTTGAACTATGTGCTTTTGAGTAGTTTTGACCTTTTGCATGTCCAGTAGTCTTGTTTAATCAGTATCTCAGGTTTGTTAACTTTCAAGTCTTAATGCTGAGCCGAAATATTTTCTCATCTGTTTTTCTTTGGAGTAAATGGTAATGGAGGGTGTCTCAAAAGGGAATGAGATATCTATGGGTGATTTATTCAAACTCATTTACTCGCAAAAAAAAGGACTTTCTTACTAAATTAGAAGAAAGTATCTCTGCCCTTCAGGCAGAATTTAAGGCTAACATTCACTCACGAAAGGAAGACAATCTTATCCTTCAGGTAAAGATCAGGGCTGCAAATAGTATATTGGTAGATTCATTAGATTTGATATTTTATTCTAAATTTTCAAAGGTTGAGAATTGACTGTTGGAGCTGCAGCACAAGGAGTCAGTAATGGATCTCAGTTGGATCAGATTAGAGAAGAGTTAAGGCATTATCAGGAACTTTGCACCCTACAGACGGGGAAAGTTTCTTCTCAAGATTACCAGTACCAGCCAGATATAAGAAAGAGGAAAGAACAAGTTGAGGTAGTGCTGGAAGAAAGAATCTTATGTAAAATGAAGTAGGCAACAGACGAGGAAAAGAAGATAGTTGGGTTGCCCGTCAAGGGGAAAGCAATTACTACTGCTAGGAGCAACAAAGGAAAAGCAGTCAAACATGTTTTGCAAGTGGAAATGGAACCTTATGTAATTCTAGAGCTCAATGTGGATTTCATGATAAGCAGTGATTGGCTCACATTGGTGGGAGTGAAGTTGGGAATGACAGGGAGTACATCAGAGCATAAAAGCCATGATGCACCTGAAGAAGAGGGATGTATGCATGGGAAAAGAAATGGGTGCAATACGGTAGTTTCATGAGGAGATTCCAGGTCAATATGGCACAGGAAGATCATGTCTCGTGTTAGAAATAAATGCCGAAGTTGTTGTTTGGGGAGTGCCTGAAACATTCACTCTACTCCCAATGAAACACTGAACATGAGGACACGCTATACCCAATTTACCCTATTAGTGAACACCGTATTTCGCGACAACGAAATTTTTTAGTCTGTATGACTTAAATATCTCATCCTAAAGACGAAGCCCAAAATCATTCTACTTGTAATTCGCTCAGGCGAGCGGACACTTTTGCACAATCACCAAGGCAATTTATATGCAACTAATATACTTAAATACCAGATGAATGCCTGAACCCCAGCTTTGAGTGCAGATGTCTACTTGCAGGAGAGCGAGTGTTTGTGTACATTCAGTGTCATGTGTAACAGTAATCATGGCTTTGTGAAATGGTTCCTGATAGCTACAGCAGAGCAAGCAAGTGTCAAATTTATTTTGGTCCAAGTACCAATATTCTCCGTATAGTGTGTTAAATGTTATGGGACTGTTTAAAGTTACAATAGTACTTTCATGAGTGAGCAAGAAGCGTTACTTTTTGTGGAAGACTGTTGAATATCTCCACCATTTCATTAATGTTTTCTGTTTGTTTGTTCATGTCTATATATTCATGATATAAATGTGTAGCTTGTAAGTGACATGTATATTTAAGGAGTTTACACCAACCAGCTAGGTTTAGTCTGTTTGTTGAAAAACGAAGCTGTATGTATTTATATTAGCAGTAGTTTTAGTTATTTCCTTTGATGAAATTAGCATCTTGGGGGGGGGGGGAGAATGCCTCTTTCGTCACATTTTTCTGACACGGGAGGGTAGCAGTACAGCAGCAATGGTATTATAATGTGAGGGTTGCAAATGTTTGTATGTACATTCAAAGATAACTGTAGATTGCTCTGTGAAGTCGCGCAGTGGCTGATGGGAGAGAAACAGTCGTGAAATGACAGTTGAACGGTGTTAGTTTGTTTGTGGTTGTGCAAATTATGACCTCAGTCAGAGTGATAAGTGAGTGTTTCTCTTCCTTGGACTATGTTACCTACTGGTGAAGAAGTCTGTTACAGAACAATTTTGGTTGGTGAATCCTGTGAGGGAATGTTTTTATTGGAAGTGGAAAAATAAGTCATGTTTTACCTTAACAGTGTATGTACTTTCAGCGGCGGTGATTATAAATGTTATACACAATTATATTCTCCTCACAAATGGAGTTTACCACCTGGCGGCCATAAATAACAAATACATCTCAATATAGAAATATATTGGAAGTGCAAGAGTTTAATAATTATGAGGGAAAAATATAGAGACATACTCCAGTTATTAGCTTACAGAAAGCCAGCAGGGATAATCTTTATTCTCTTTTTTATGTAATGGGACAAACTCAGTTATTCCCTTATGAATAATATCAGAGGACCAATTCATCTTATCATCAGTATTGTCTATGTTGAATAGACTAATCCAGTTTACCCTAAGGAAATAATTATTCAAGGCTGCATATTCATCGGGGGGGGGGGGGGATTTGGGAGAGACTATATTAGCCTCTTCCATCCAAATGTAAACCTCTCCTTCACGTGGTGTACCCTGTTTGCACGGATGAGGCTCTGGCGACTGAAAAATTCCCAGTATAAGAAGTCACCCACTGCTTGCCAACGGTCTCCTAAAGAAAGGCTGAAGAGCGTGTAGTGTTCAGGGCACCCTCTTGCCCTTGCGGTTAGAAATAGCCCCTAAAGGCTGATGAATCGGAAATGATCAACCACATAGGTATGCAGAAGGCAAGGGGAAGCCTTCACATTAAAGACCCAAAGGGTATCTTGAGGATATGTAATCCTTTCAAATTACATATAGTACTAGCTGACTCGACAATGCTTCACTATTGCTAAACTTGAGTACACATATGGAATATGAATACATTTGAATGTTAGTACAGTAAAAGTCCAGTTATCCGAGTTCCGATTATCCTAGCCGCCAGGTTAACTTAGGCAAATTTGGTCAGCCATGGCGTGGGATGAAGTAAAACAGGAAACGCTTCAACGATCATGGAGGAAACTTTTCGATATGGAAAAGCCTAAAAAGGACGATCTAGAACAACAAGATGTCAATGAACTGACACAGTTAGCCAACCAACTTCCAGTCGTAAAAGAATTAACAATGAAGATATACGAGAGTGGTTGTTGGATGATGATCAAAATCAGCTTAACGATGATGAAATTGTTAATATGGTTGTCAGCGGACATGGAGAAGAAGACGAAGAAGATAAAAATGAAACTGTTCAAAAAATTTCTCATGGTGAAGGTTGAAAAAGAATGGAAGCAGCTCTTGAGTATATTGAGCAACAGGAAGGAAGCAGACCAGCTGACATAATGATGCTACAGCATTGGCGCTGTACTTCCGCTAAGAAGAGAAACAAAATTATGACACAGAAGACAATTAAAGTCTTTTTTGGCAAGTGATCATAATTAATGTACAAAAAACAACTTCATTGCTTCACAAATTAATTTTACACTATAAATAAATTGTATTACGTATTTCAGTTTCAATACTTTTTTGATTCATTGTAACCTCTTTCCTTGACTTCCCGTTATCTGAGTTTTTCGTTATCCGAGGTGGTCCCGGTCCTGTTTACCTCGGATAATCAGACTTCTACTGTATTTAGTAAAAATTAGATATTTATGTAGAAATCATAATTACTGTTTCATTCAATTTCAAGTTTATTGCAATGGTCTTGGATATGCAATGTTTTTGGTAATTCAAATCAGCATATATACAAGAAAGAGTCTGAGTTTGTTTTGGAGATGTATGATGTATGCTAAACACAGAAAGGTTGCACGTGTAAATCATTCTTAAGAGGGATGAAACGGGAGAGTATTTGCTGTTTGTAAACTAAATATAAAATCATTTTCACTTATTTTAAAGCATATGTGTGCGAATTTCCTTCGACATCAAATAAAAACTGTATATTTGTGTGTTGACACAAAAACTTTAAAATAATTTTTAAAATTTGAAGTTCGAATTTCTTGTTCAGCAATTGTCTGATCATAATCTGTCCAGTGCTGTTTAACAGGAAATAATGTGTACTTGAATAATGTTACTATCTACTTTGTCTAATTTCCCCAGCGGTTTCAAGATAATTCCAAAAAACTGAATGGTTTCAAGTGTAAATTTTTCTTAATTAGGGTGATAGGGTTTTGGTTCTTGCAATCTAAATATGGATCATATTTTTCTGTCTGTTTTATAGTTTGCATGTGCAATGTTACATCGATATTGTATAAAAACTGTGGGAATGATTATGAAATATTAACAAAAATTAGGGGGTTGGGGTAAAGGGGGAAAGCAGTTGTTAGTTTAAAACCAAATGTAAATAGCATTTTTCTACCTCGTTTTGAAGTATACAAATACAACGTTCCATCAAAATCAGATAAAAACTGTGGGTTATAAAAGATCACTGTAAATTAATATGGGAGGGGTAAAGGGGGTGACTGTTGGATTGGGATTTGGCAAACTGAAAGTAAACAGTATTTTTCTCTTTGTTTTGAAGTAAACGTGTGCAAACTTCCTTCAAAATCGGATAGGAACTATAGCTTTGTATAAAGAACATTGACAATACTGAAGGGGTGGAAAAGGGGAGATTTACTTTTTCCTAAGCAAGGTATAAAGTTACTTTAAATTTTTTTGCGGTTTTTATGTTTTTTTAAACAATTTTTTTTTTTTTTTTTTTAATGTATACATGTGCTAAGTTCCATCGAAATCTGATAAAAAGTGTGGGTTTGTGTAAAAATTATGCGGAGGGGAAGGGGGAAAGGGGTTGTGTTTTTGGAAACCAAATGTAGGCAGTATTTTTCTGTTTGTTTTAAAGTATATATGTGCAAATTTCCATCAAAATCGGATAAAGCGGTGGGTTTTTTAAAATTATGGGGTGTAAGGGGAGAAGGGGGTGATTTTTGGGTGGAAAAGGGAAGAAGGATTGGGTGTTTGTAAAACTCATCTCTACAGTGTTTTTATTTCTGTAAAGTATATGTGTAAAAAGTTCCTTCAAAATCGGATAAAAAGTGTGCATTTATGTAAAAATTAAGGTGTGGGAAGGGGGAAAGGGAATTCGTTTTTGCAAACCATATGTAGGCAGTATTTATCTGTTTGCTTTACTGTATACATGTGCAAATTTCCATAGAAATCAGATAAAATCTGTGGAGTTTTTAAAATTATGGGTTGTTATGGGGAAGAAGGGGTGGTTTTTTGGTAATTTTATTTTTTTGGAACTTTTTCCGACGCGCTCTCGACTACTCACCAACGTTACAGCGTAATTGGGTGAGGAGCGCATAGAGGTCAGACAAACATACAAAGATTGATTTTTATATATAAGATTATAGCTTCTTCCTTGGTAAAATATTCCGGAGGAAAAATAGTCCCCCAGTCGGATCTATGGGTGAGGACTGCTCAGGGAGGAGTCATCAGAAAGGATAGACACATTCTATGAGTTGGAGTGTGGAATGTTTGAAGTCTGAGTGGGGCAGGTAGATTAGAAAACTTAAAAAGAAAGATGGAACGATTTAAGTTAGGTGTGTTTTTATTAGCGAGATTAAATGTAAGGATGCACAGGATTACTGGTCTGGGAAATACAGGATAGTTAGCGCACAAGCTGTCAAAGTAGTCACTGGTGTAGGATTTTTAATGAATAAGAGAGTAGGGAAACGAGTGAGATGATATGAACAGTTTAGTGGCAGGATTATTTTGATGAGGTGAGAAACTAAATATGCCCCAACAATGTTAGTACTAGTGTACATGTTAATGTCACTGGAATATGATGAAGAAATAGAGAAGATATAAGCTGAAGTTGAAGAATTAACCCAATGTGTGAAGGGGGAAGAAAATCTAATAATTGTGGGTGATTGGAATGCGGTAGTGAGTGAAGGAAATTTTGCTTTAGGAGAAAAAAAATGAGTGAGGAAGCAGGTTGTTAGAATTTTGTGAACGATATAAAGTACCCATGGTGAACAAATCTGGAAACATCCAGGAGATAAAGGCAGATATCAGCTAGATTATATCGTGATCAAACATAGATTCAGGAATCAAGTTCTAGACTGTAAAGCATACCCAGGAACAGACACAGATTCTGACCATAATCTGATAGTTATGAAGTGCAGGCTGAAATACAAGAGAATAAAGAAGCAATACAAGCAGAACAGACTGGAAGTGATTAAATTGAAACAACCTATCACCAGAGAAAGATTTTCAGAAATGGTAATCGTGGGTCTAAGAAGTAACTCTGAAAGGAGCTCAACTCAGGATGGATGGAATGCATTAAAGACTAAAATAACGATATCTGGTAAAGATATACTAGGCTTTAGGGAACAAGCTGCCTGAAAACCTTGGATCACGGGAGAAATTTTGGAGTTGATAGATCAAAGGAGTAGGCACCAAAATGTTCAGGATGAAGCAGGAAGAAAGCAATACAGGCAATTTAGAAATCAAATAAATAGGAAATTCAAAGAAGAAAAAGAAAAATGGCTGCAAGATAAGAGTGGAGAAGTACAGAAGGAAATGGTCGTAGGTAAAGTAGTAGGACATATAGGAATATCGAACAGAGTTTTGGAGAAATGAAGAAAAGTCATATAAATATTAAAGCTGCCGCAGGAAAACCTCTTCTAAGCTCAGAAGATAGAGCTAACCAATGGTGGAAAGACATAGTGAAACTGTATGATGGAGATGATTTGAACAACAACTTATTGGAAGAAGAAGTTGATGTCAATATTGATAACTTAGGTCATCCTGTTTTGAAGACATAATTTGATAGAGCTTTCAATGATTTGAAATCAAATAAGGCACTTGGAATTGATGAGATTCTTGCAGAACTTCTGAAATCCCTAGGAGAAGAAGGAATCCTAAGATTATTCAAACTTAAATTGAAAAGTTATGAAACAGGAGAGGTTCCAACTGATTTTAATAAAATTATCATCTTCACACTTCCATAGAAAGCACAAGCTGACAGATGTGAGAATTATTGCACAATAAATCTAACATCACATGCTTCCAAATTACACCAAAATAATATACAAAGAATTGAAAGTGTAGTAGAAGGGATAGTAGGCGAATAGCAGTTTAAATATACGAAAAACTGCAGTACAAGAGACAGTTTGGGTTCAGGAAAAACTGCTGGAAAGCTACATTGGGTTACATGGGGGGGGGGGGGGGGGTTCTGAGGCAGGCCATGTAGCTTTTCTTTCATATTATTTGTCACAGTTAAAATGATGTATAGAACACACAACAACATGTAAATATTTATTTTCTCCATAAGTAATTTACGATAGTCTGATAAGAGAAAACGGTACAAAATGTCTTCCGGAATCAATATGGAAAAAGGCTACGTGCTACGGGGGGAGGGGGGGGAGAAGGTAGAGAGAAAAGCCAGGTAAAGTTACGTGGCGGGGAGGGGGTGTGACAGGAGGCCAAAATGGAGCTACGTGGTTCAAGGACGCTCCCTTAAGGGGCAGATCAAGAAAAACAAAGATACTTTTATGACTATGTACATTTTTGTGGTGGCAGTGTTGTATAAATACTTCTCGGGTTTCAAAACACGCCAAAATTGAACCTTCTGGCAACGTTTCGGAAACTTGCACTGCTTCCATTGTCAGGAATTTGGTATCATTGTAATTTTTTCAGTTCAGAATGCTAGTTGATTAATGGTAGAGAACTGACCACTGTAATCTGAAAATTTATTATTCATTTCAGAAAATTTGCTGTCATTATCTAGCTTCAACTTATTTCTAAATTCAGCAAATTTACTATCAAATTTTTCATTAAAATTAGTTTCAAAGGATTCTAGAAATGCCTGCAAACTTTGACCGTCATCCGTATTCTACTAGCTATGAAATTAATTTGACAATAACACAAAATATAGAGATCAGAAACTGACTTTATCAAGTCGGGACACCAAAGGTGATTCCAGTTCTCGTTGTCACTCCCAATTAGTTGTATTCTGAGCAATCACTGGTTGAATCCCTCCTCCAGGTTATCAAAACTGCTCCACAGATCTTAACTCATTGTATGCTGGTAGTTTGTCGCCACTGCCAGGTTTACAACTCTGAAAATTAGTCATGTGTTCTTTTTGTGTTACGACATCTGTTAATGTACAGATATCCTCTAATGACACGTCCGTCCATGTTTGACATGATACGCTCTTCATTAAGAAATTCATCCTGTCATTCATTAATTTCCTTTAATCACTTCATCCTCCAATTTACAGTACATTATCATTCGTTCCCAAAAGGTTAAATAACTACTGCTTTTGTATGGATTAAATAGTTCCATGAAATGAAAACAACGAAGAATCACTTTTCACCCCATATTTATTTCTCTGTGAGCTTCATAAAACATTACACTTGGATAAAGCAGTGAACTACTCTAAAGATACTATCGTGCAAATACACAATTATTACAGTGATTAAACACACAAATGACTACTTGGCAAACCACACACAAAAATTCTGACAGTGACTGACCACTGATTTACAACTAACTCTGCTCACCATCTCCGCGCATTTAAATAAGTGCTACACAAACATCCAGATAGGAATAAAGAGTGCCGTCAGATGTTTCTTGAACTCTGACATCACTTAGAAAATCAAATTTGAACAAAAACAATCACAGCTTGTACATAATCACTCACAATTATTGTAAAACACCTTGAAATGAAAGTTAAAATGGTTTACATGCATTTACACATAAAATTATCAAGATAAACCAGTCCTAACCATTGAGACTTGTCCTCCAAACATTGTGGCTTATATCAACAGATACAAACTTTTAATTAATGTTTCATACATGAAACTGTCATTGATTGTATTAAATATTACTGTATTTGTACAGTTTCTCTCCATAAAACAATGTTTATGTACATGACGAATATAAACAAAATCACAATTTATCACCTGAAAAGTGTAAGAATTCACAGTTAATCAACTCCCATCTTGCTATGCATAGTTCTTAAAACAAAATTTCATAAAAGGGCTGGGTCTGAGGGCTGTTATAACATAAATTATCTCTACTCATTCATGAAGGTTTCCTTGAAAGGATGTACAAGAGTGAGTCAAATGAAAACCTTAAATTTGTAACAAAAAATCGAAATTTTGTGCCGTTATCCTGTAAGTTGGTAAGCGTGCTACAAGCAGCGTGCAGAATGGCCTGTAGGTGGCAGCTTAGTGCAGATGCACAAATACCGTCACAGTATCAGTATAAAGATGGCTGCCCCACTTAAGACTTGCACCAGGGAAGAACAGCGTTCTGTTATTCGGTTTTTGAGTAGTGAAGGTGTGAAATCTATTGAATTCGTCGAAGAATAAAGGTTCAGTACAGTGATGCATGTTTGTCACAGCAGCAAGTCTACAAATGTAGTAGGAAGTTCGCAAATGGTGTGACTTCAGTGGAAGATGCTCCTCGTCCAGGTCAGGCACAACGAGTTGTGACTCCACAGAACATTGCAGCAGTTGAAGCCATAGTGAGGGAAAACCGCCGAGTGACACTGAATGACATTGCAGAATGTTTAAAGATTATTCATGGTTCAGCACACCACATTGTGCATGATGTGCTCCAGTTTAACAAAGTGTCTGCAAGATGGGTGCCACGGCAGCTGACTCCTGAAATGAGAGAATGACGTCTTGATGCTTGTGAAGAACTTCTTCGGCGCTTTGAACGAGAAGGTGATGGCTTCCTTGCAAGAATCGTTACTGGGGACAAAACCTGGGTTCACTTCCACCAACCGGAAACGAAGAGAGCGAGCAAGGAATGGCGCCATTCCTCATCACCAAAACCAAAGAAGTTTCGAACAGAACCATCAGCAGGGAAGGTTATGCTGACTCTCCTTTGGGACGAGAAAGGCGTCATTTTGGAGCATTACATACTTAGAGGTACCACTGTCACCAGTGCATCATACACAGCTCTCCTAAAAAATCATCTTCGGCCTGCAATCAAATCAAAGCGGCATGGATTGCTGTCATCAAGTGTCCTTATGCAACATGACAATGCAAGGCCCCACACTGCCCGTACAACAGTTGCAACAATCACAGACCTGCTCTTTGAGTGTCTTCCTCTTCCACCATACTCACCAGACCTTGCCCCAAGTGATTTCCATATGTTTGGACCACCCAAAGAAGCAGTGGGAGGAAAGAAGTTCCGTTCTGATGAAGAGGTACGCCACGCAGTGCATGAGTGGTTGCGCGGACTACCAAAAGAATTTTTTTCTAAAGGAATTTATGCACTTTGTAAGTGCTGGAGGACTTGCATTGAGCATGGGGGAGATTACGTTGAAAAGTGATACAGCTTTGTACCACATCTGCACAATAAATAATATTTAAAAAAATATTTAAGGTTTTCATTTGACTCATCCTCGTAGAAAGGAAATAGAAATGCAAGAAAAATTACATGCCCCATTTTGTGCTATGAGAAGTTTGATGAGCAGTGGAAGAAATGATGGGGACATTACATAGAAAGCAGTGAAGAGTACTTCAAAAAAGGACAACCATTTGTAAAGTTTAAAGTGCAGTTAAAAATATTGCATGACAAAAGTTCGGTCTTATTTGAACATACTTCGTACGTATCAGTGCAATGCCAACTCTAACTGTAGGATCATTGGTACACATAAAAATCTGACTTGTACACCTTAATTTCTCAAGAATTACCCCACCAACTTGGCCTTAACCTAGACTGCTTGGCTGATTGTAATTCTTGACTCTTCTCATTTGGAAAGACACATGTTCAAAGATATCAGTTTTCCACAGTTTCCAAAAATCGCTCAAGGTGTATGCCAGTTTCAAATTACTTTCCATTCCTCATCTCTGTAATTCTCTCCTGCCTTGTACAATCATTGAGGCATAAAGCACTGAACTCTTAGCTCGGGAAGATACAACAAGGCTTCCCATCACTAATGACCTCTGATGAGAGGAAGAAAAAGCTCAGATTTAATCCTTGGGACTGGCTTGTCAGCTGTGCTGATTACAGTTTTTGGGCAGTTTTCCATAACAATTTTGAAAAATGCAGTGATGGTCACCAGTTTCTACCTTCAAAATTATACGTTCCACCTAAACAAAAATACACTAATCGTACAGAACACAGCTTCCACAATTCGTGGGTAGAGGTTGACACCCTCAATCATCCAATATAGTTAGGTGAGGATAGCAACAATGACAAACACTATTGTAAGGCTGGGCTTGTAGCATAACAGTATATTATAGGCTCGCCCTAAACCCAATGGACTGGGAGATTTAGAACTGGCTATTCCATTTAAAATGCTGCTGCATGGATTTTCATAATTTCCCACAAGTCTGTGCAAGCACCAATGAGACGCCGGACGCACGTCTGCTTCTGGTAGTCTGTTAAGAATGCTCATGAAACCAGGAGGTGTGTCACAGAAGGACCCCGGCTCCAGTCAGTTTTCCTGAGGATACTGTTTTGATCGGATGTGTCACGCGAGCGTAAGTCTATCCATCCATAATGCGGAACATATAGCAGATTATTTAAGTTTTCCCCTTTCAACTGCGTGAACTATTTTGAAGTTGACAACACACGTTTGCAATAATTTGGACTTATTTATAAAACTTTTCTTATCTCTTGTTGTTATGCCTGTTGAACTCGTGTAAATAATAAAAATTGTCGTGAACTGTTATAACTCAGAATCTTGCAATATCAGATAATCGAAGTCTGATGAATGTTCTGATTCAATACTGTTGTGGGTAGAGTATTTAAAACTTTTGGTTAAACTTTCATTTGATAATTTCAAAACTTAATTTTTTATTTTGTGATTCTCCTTTGAACAATGGATTTTATTCCTAGGCAGAATCATTGGGTGTCCGGATCAGAAGAATTTGTTTCTGCAAATATTTTCTAGTGATTTTAATCTTTGCCGTCAAATATATAATGGCACAGATACCCTGAGAATCACAAATCAAATATCATGTGAAAGAAAAAAATACTTAAGAATAATGCACCAGTCACAAAAATAATTACCTGAAATAATGGCATGAACTAATTAATCCAAAATAATTTTGGTCTCACACTATTTTCTTTTTATAAAAAATTTATACAGCGATTTTAATGCAATTGGATGTTTAAAATCTAGATAACCTCAAATGCTTTGCATTGTATATTCTTCTGTATATTTGCTACTGGTTATGTGGACTAACTTGTATGAATATTTTATTTATATGATAGGTATTTTGAAGGATGCTTTACATATAATATAGGTCTTTTAATATCTATTGCATACAGATCAATAGATGTTTTAAAATCAGTCTGGAACATCACCAAATTCCCAACTTTATGTCTGGTTACCTTGGTACCCTACCTCATTTATAATTTTATTTTGGCAACCATTCTAACGCACGTGAACTTTTTTCACTGTATTCAGTTATTTGGTCACCTATAAAATCGATGAAACCTATTACAGTCCTAGGCAGAGGTTCCATAAACATTGTTGTGCAGTGTGTTTGATTCTCTAAATCTTCAGTGATTAATATCTTGAAAATTGATTGTGTGTGAATTATCTTATACTAAGTACTAAACAGTGATTTGAGCTCCCTTTTCACATTCCATTAAATTACCCTGTGGTTGGAACAATGAACTCTGGAAAATATTTCCATCTGTTACAATTGCTATATGCAGTTGTTACTAAGATATTGTTGAAGAATCCTGAAAGCATTTTTTTTTTCTAATTTCGCTACCTATGATATACACTGTGCTGTATACTAACAGTCTTCTTTGTCATTGTTTCTGCTAAATGTTTTTGGAAAATATATTAAAATTTTGTTCACTTCGGGAGATGGCCAAGTGTCCGAACATGATATCTCTAGTGCTGTTTAGAATCTTCTACAATCACGAGTAAGTATTGAGTTTTTGTTGCTACATTGCTCCTTCGTTTATCTTTGTTAAATGATGCATCTACTTTATTTTTCATTTTCAAATAAATCACTTCCCCCCCCCCCCCCCTGCTCAGTTGTGTCTAAAATGAAATAAGGATGGATGAAGGAAATGTCAGTTTTCAAATACTACAGTAGGATGGTGTCAACACATTCAACTTGAAAAGTTCTTCCACTGACAAAGCGTTTACACCCAAAAAATTTGTTTTTGTCTTTATCTTTTTCTTTGGTTGATGCCTTCCTGTAACATCCTTTGATAGGTGGTTGATCCTTCCTCTACCCTTATTTTTAATTTAACTCCTGTAACTTAGTGGAAACGATATCTTTCAACTTTTACAACATTATTTACATTTTGTTCCTGAAAAAAAAAATGTCAAGGTTCTTCATGCCATGTTTGGAAGTTTGAATAGAATTGGCTGTTCATTGAGACATTAGTGACTATCACTGATGTGGTGTTGCAATATAAAATGGTCCACATGCTTTTAATATATCCAGAGATCATAGTTCATAGTACACACATTCACTTATGTAAAAAGTATCCCCTTGACACTCTACAATCAGCAGATCAAGTACATTGTACTGTCCCTTGTGTGGTTAGTTGTAAAGTATTTTAAACAATTCTTAAATTTTTTTTGTGAGTCACACCATTTAATCAATCATTGCTACACGAGTCTTTTAAAAAAAAAAAAAAGAAAGAAAGAAAACATACACACATATTCATGTGTCCTGCATTTAATCTTGATGAGGTATCACCTACAATATTCAACTTGCAAAGCTATACTAGATTTCTAATTCTTTAAGTGCTGAGAAGTCATCTAATCGTGAATAACAACATATTCAGGCAGAAAGAACAAAGTTTTGTGGTTCTTATACACAATGGTTTTCCTACCTTACAGCAGCAGGTCTACATCTACATTCATACTCTGCAAATCACAAAAATTGTGGGTGGCAGAGGGTGCTAAGCACCAATCCTAAACCCGCCCATTCCAATCCCGAATAGTGCGAGGAAAGAAGGAATACATATAAGTATCAGTATGGCATCTTATTTCTCTAATCTTATCCCTCCGGTCATTGCGACCTAAATAGGTTGGTGGAAGAAGTATTTCATTGCACTCGAAATTTAAATTTTTTCGCATATTCTCCAATAAATTCGAACGCAAGCTACGTCAGTCTGTCTTCCAAACTATCCCAGCCCAATCTATGTATCAATTCTGTGACGCTTTCATAAGGGCTGTAACAACAAGTCACGAATCTAGCGGCTCTCTCTACACCCTCTCAACTGAGTCAATCAGAACCATTGCGATACGGGTCCCAAACCCCACAACAGTAATCCAGATGTGGACGCACTAGTGTTTTATATGCTATCTCCTTTGTCTGAGCATTACAATTCCTCAAAATACGACCTATGAATCGTAATTTAGAATTTGCCTTGCCTACGACAGAAGTTATGTGCATGTCCCATTTCATGTTGCTTTGTACTATCACCCCCAGATACTTTACGGAATCAACCGTGTCAACAGGCTGAATTGTTTATTTTGTACTCGTGAACAAACCTGATTCTTCTTGTTACTTATCCGCATTGCCTTGCACTTTATGCAATTAAGTGTAAGCTGCCATTTACGGCACCAATCGAAAATAGCATCCAAATCACGCTGAGGTATGTGTGCTTTTGGAAAATTTAAGAAAATCTCATTTTTCAGCTAGCAGATATTAATATCATCGACTTCAATCTTACAAAAATATCTAACTTCAAATCGAAAGCTGATCTGTCTGAAGCCCTTAAATTAAAAAAGATTTTTGAAAGTTAAGACAGTACGTAAGTTTAGAGAAACTGATACTGAGCTTCGAAGAGCAAGTTCACAGATTTTGTATAGTGAAATAACAAGCATTTCGACAATGACCTTCTAATAGGTACTATATCTGTAGAGCTAAACAGCTGCTGCAAATCCCTTGACAGTATTTGGATCATTGTCATGAAAAGTTGAATGTAACTCTCTGTTTTCAATCATCCAGAATGGTGTGAAAAAAAATATTGTTAAATGCTTCAACAGTAAGTATTCAGAAGATGTTATCTGTCTGAATCTTGGTAGCTTATGTGCAAGATATTTCAGATGAAATGGGCAAAGAAGTCAAAAGTGGATAGTATGGTACTCATTCTTTCCAACGTATTTGTGGGAGTTAGTCCTAGAATGGTTTTGATTATAATAAAGGCCATTTGGGTAAATCAGGGTATAATTTGCCGGGTGAAATAATTCTTAAGAGGCAGGAAGCAAAGAGTCACAGTAGGATTTGCAGTATCTGGCTTGAAGAAAATTAGAACAGAAGTGCCACAGAGTAATTTATTGGGTCCATTGTTGTTCATTAGTCTAATAAATGATACTTTTGTTGATTTTAAGTCAGAGCTTAGGTTTGCAGGTGACCTAGTTATGTATGTTAGGATTGCATCAATAAAGGATATCTTATTGGGCGGATAAGCATGGAACAAAGAAAAGTTACAGAAAGAGTCAAGCTTATTAGTAAAAGTTTTCTACGATTATACAGTGGAGTTGTTGAAGACATAAAATATAAATATGTTGAAATATCAGTTGATAGTAATCTAATACCGGGAGGGATAATTGGGAACATTAAAGTGAAAGGTTTCTAAGTATTGCATCTGTTCATTAGAATAGTTGGCGGATGTGCCAGTGAACTGTTAGGCCCTCCACACATGGTGCATTTGCCAAGCGGTGTGGCCTTGTCTTGTACTCGCTTTGTCAGAATTTCTTAGTTAAAGTAGTGGGCAGCCTCTAATGGCGCGATTATTGCTTGGTCAGTACGCGATTCAAACTTGTGTGTGGCGTGCGTCTTGTGCGATCAGTTTGGAAGTTCGTGTGACGTTTGAGACGAGTGAAACGATGGAAGCGTTTAACATTTTCTTTGTAGGTTAAGTAGAGAATCGGCCTGTTCTGTATAATTGTGCGCTTGCCAGATATTCAAGAAAGCACTGCATTGAAAGAGCATGGATCGAGATTGCAATGGCTGTGAAGTTATAACAGGTATGTAATAAGATGTATGTTATTTTTAATTTATTTTAATGCTTCATTTTTATTATAATTTTATTTCAATGCATGTTTAACAGACATTATAATGAAGAAAAATTACTTGAAAAAATTAATAAATAAATAAATTGAACATGAGAAATAAATTGTACATAGTATTATTGTTAAAACCAGTATTTCCGCTTCTAAGGTAGTGAAGCCTGTGGAGTGACAAAATACACTACTAAATATTCTCGGGGTGTAAGGGTTTGGGAGAGACTATACTAGTCTTTTCCAACCAAATGTCAACCTCTCCTTCACGTGGTGCACCCTGTTTGCACGGACGAGGCTCTGGCGACTGAAAGATTCCCGGTATAAGGAATGACCCACTGCTTGCCAACTGGCCTCCGAAAGGAGGGCGGAAGAGCGGGGAGCGGTTCAGGGTACCCTCTTGCCCTTGGGGTTGGAAACGGCCCCTAAAGGCGGATGAATCAGAAATGATCAACGACATGGGGATGCAGAAGGCAACGGGAAACCACTGCATTAAAGACCCAAAGGGTATCCCAAGGACATGTAATCCTCTCAAAATACATATATCATGATGGCTTCTTCCTGGGTAAAATATTCCGGAGGTAAAATAGTCCCCCAATCGGATCTCCGGGTGGGGACTGCTCAGGAAGGAGTCATCAGAATGGATAGAAACATTCTACGAGTCGGAGCGTGGAATGTTAGAAGTCTGAATAGGGCAGGTAGGTAAGAAAACTTAAAAAGGGAGATGGAACAACTTAGTTTAGATGTAGTTGGGATTAGTGAGATTAAATGGAAGGACGCACAGGACTGTCAATGGAGTCACTGGTGTAGGATTTGTAATGAACAAGAAAGTAGGGAAACGGGTGAGTTATTATGAACAGTTAAGTGACAGGATTATTTTGATGAGGTTAGAAACTAAGCCCGTCCCAACCACATTAGTACAAGTATATATGCCTAACGTCACAGGAAGATGACGAAGAAATAGAAAAAATATACGCTGAAATCGATGAATTAATTCCAATATGTGAAAGGGGAGGAAAATCTAATATTCATGGGTGATTGGAATGCAATAGTGGGAGAAGGAAAAGAGGGGAATACTGTAGGAAGTTTTGGTCTAGGAGAAAGAAATGAGCGAGTAAGCAGGTTGCTAGAATTTTGTGAAAGATATAAGCTAGTAGTGGCGAAACACACTGTTTAAAAACCATGCAAGAAGAATATACACCTGGAAACGTCCTGGGGATACAGGACAGATATCAGCTAGATTATATCATGGTCAAACAGAGATTCAGGAATCAAGTTCTAGACTGTAAAGCGTATCCAGGAGCAGACATAGACTCGGACCATAATTTGATAGTAATAAAGTGCAGGCTGAAATTCAAGCGAATAAGGAAGCAGCATAAGCAGAACAGATTGGAAGTGAATAAACTGAAACAATCTAGCACAAGAGAAAAATTTGCAGAAATGGTAGACTTAGATCTAAGAAGTAACAGTGAAAGGAGCTCAACCGAGGACGAATGGAATGCATTAAAGACCGAAGTAATGAAAGCTGGCAAAGAAACATTAGGCTTTAGGGAACAAGCTGCCCGAAAACCTTGTATCACAGAAGAAATTTTGCAGCTGATGGATCAGAGGAGAAGGTACAAAAATGCTCAGGATGATGCAGGAAGAGAGCAGTACAGGCAATTTAGAAATCAAATAAATAGGAAATGCAAAATAGCAAAAGAAAAATGGCTACAAGAAAAGTGTGAAGAAGTAGAAAAGGAAATGGTCGCAGGAAAAGTAGATGTTGCATATAGAAAGATCAAACAGAATTTTGGAGAAATGAAGAAAAGAGGTATGAACATTAATACTGCCGATGGGAAACCTCTTTTAAGGTCAGAAGATAGAGCTAACAAATGGAAGGAATACATTGAGAAACTGTATGCTGGGGAAGACTTGAACAATAGTGTATTGGAAAAGGAAGGCGATGTCGACATCGATGACTTAGGATTTCCTGTTTTGAGGACAGAATTTATGACTTGAAAGCAAATAAGGCAGTTGGAATTGATGAGATCCTTGCAGAACTTCTTAAATCCCTAGGAGAGGAAGGAATCGAAAGATTATTCAAGCTGATATCAAAAAGTTATGAAACAGGAGAAATTCCAACTGATTTTAATAAAAATATCATCTTCACACTTCCAAAGAAAGCACAAGCCGACAAATGTGAGAATTATCGCACCATTAGTCTAACATCACATGCTTCAAAATTACTGTATTCGTTGTAGTAAAGAAATGCCTTGTCAGCCACAAAGTAATAAGGAAAAACACAGTCATTATTTTCATCTTGAGATAAAGTCGTAGGGAAGAGCAAATCGTGAATAAGTTAACCAATACCTCATAGCTGAAGCTCTTAAAATCCCTCTGTCACTGTTTCTTCCTGCCTAACCTACCTCAACCATATTAAATAGGCCATCAGCATTACTACATCCTAATAGTACTATAGAATGGTATGATTATAATTAAAATTACTTGAATCAGTATTTGGAATTTTTTAATACGAATATGTTTTCCTGAACAGTTAGGTAAATTCCATAATGATTGAAAATGATCACCTACGCTTTCCCCCTGTGTCCTTATTGGTTGTGGATAAAAACTTGATTCCTCTGGTCCCAAATTATATTAAAGGTTTCTACTACAATTCATCCTATTGTTGTCTCGCCTCTGTCGAAATATAATCCAAGAGCAACAAAAGTGCTTCCCATTACCAAATACCTGTAAAAAAATTGCTGTGCTAAAATAATCAATACATGCATACATAAATGGTTTAAAATAATACATCAATAAATTACTTTTGTAACACCATGGAGTGATTACATGAATATTGATTTTTTGTGATATGCGCAATATCGCAGGTGCAATATGGAGTATCGCAGGGGAGTAAATGTTGGACGGTGGCGGAAAGATGGTGAGTGGTCATAGAGAAGTGTGCGCTCGTGAGTTGGTTTTGGATTGTGCTAAGGGACATTAAGTAGCATAAAAGGAACATTTGAAAGCGCACCAGCCACTTTAGTAGAGATGTCAACAGCAGGCTTGCTGGGCCTGTTGTAGTTGTTTTGCCATCTGTGATATGTGTAACTTGTATTCTGTTCGGTAAGTGTAGTTTTGTTTGTGAAATGTGTAGTTTATGAGGGCCATTACAGGATTTTGAGATGACTGTGGAAAACTCTTTAAGAACCACAATGGGAACGGCTAGTGCTGGGCTCGATGTACCTTCCCAATCCAGTATGTGGTCCCATGTTATGGGTATGAAATACTATCGTTGGGGGGGGGGTCTTATGTTCTTTGAGTATAATTTCCTCACCCGTCAACTTTTGCCCTTTACAGAATTTTTAATTCTGAAAATTACCATAGAATGCACTCATTTAATGCTTAATCTTAATGAAACAGGAGATAGATAAGATCACCTGAAAAGTGGACATGACTTCAAGGGTTAAGTTCTTTGGCAAAAAAATTTTAATACTTCAAAATTTAAATTGGACTCTGACTAGGTAACAGACCCACACTGATCCTTTTATATTTGGTGCTAGTCGAGAATGGGAAATGAGACTATGAGATAAGACCATTGGAGGAATTCTTCTAGGATAAGGAAGGGGAAGAAGTGAAACAGATGTTAAAATAATGGCAGAAATTTAAAATTTCATTTGAAAAAATTAATACATAGCCATAGACACAATTGAAAAAAAGTGAGCAGGAACACAACAAGGAGACATTGGATGGGTCAATAAAGATTTGGGCAAATTTGTACAGTCAAAGGGACTGAATAACACAACCATAAAAGAAAGAAAGCAGAAAATTGAACTGGCTTACAAACTTATGCTAAACTGGTACAGCAAAAAATCAACATCATTCCATGCAAAATGGCAAACAGTAATTAAAGGAGATCCACTATATGCATCTGAATGGCTCACACTGAGTAAATGAGGAACTGGAAGAACTATAGAAGTAAGAAAGGAAAATACTCGGCAGAATTTTAAGGCCACAAAAGAAAAGAAAAAAAGATAACTTGTGAAGAAAAAGGAAGACTGAAGATTTATACAAACACATAGAGAAAATTACAGACATGATTAGGGGAAAAAAAGATTGTAATTTTATGAACACACATACAGAACAGACATCATAGGATTCCTAAAAGAAATGAGGGAATTTGTAAAGGCTGAAGATCACAGAAGTCACCATTAATAACAGAGAACTTGATTGATGCTGCACAATTTCTCCTACTCCAACCAATACAATAACCCAAGAGAGTGTTGTTAGATGAGTAATGTGTTCATCAGTGTATGCGTGATAAAGTTCTAGGAAGAGAGAGACAGAGAGAGAGAGGGGAAAAAACTGTGCTATAGTTTTAGGTTCCAAGTGGTCTATAAATGGCCAGATTCTAAATGAAAAACATAAAATGGTAGTAGATATTTCACACATCCCCTACCTCCTCTCCTAACTGAATACTTAATTTCAGAATTACAATGTTTAATATGTCCATTTTTTTGGCAGACTTTATTGATTAACATTAATATACTTACAAGAATAGAAAATTGACAACTTGGATAGCTCACATTCTTTTAAAAAAACTTTTTTATTTTTTTTTTTTTTTTTTTTTTTTAAATAGCAACTGAGCTCCACTAGTTGGACGAGACTAGATGGCAATTTTTAAACTTTTGTAGTACACTTTTTGAGAAAAATACTGCACCTTTTGACATGAAATTGGACATAATAATTCAAAGTAATTTGTAGATGTGTCATTAATCATTATTTTTTAAAAAATAAATAAATTGCAAGAATTTTTATTATTTTTATTAGTAATACACATGCCCGTAACATATGTAAAATGCTGCCAGATGCATAAAGTGCCACTTTCTGTAGAATTTTTGTTAAACCAATTTTAATCGAAAATAACGTAGCCACAAACTGAACTGTTGAGAGAACCTTAATATATAACTAAATTATATGTACATAATAAAACACTCCACATGGAGGTTTGAGAACGGTTATTTCAAAGTGTCTGCCAACAATACTGAGCCAGGGATTAAACTATCTGCTATCTTCTTTTGGTAAACTGTTTTGGTGAAAGATGCTTTCATCACCACATGTTCACAAAAACATTCCGTATTTTTCTGTATTGTTCCCCTCTCACCTCGAATGTCCAGTATTTCTGTCTCCAAAGTATGCTGGAGACCTGCCATTTTGAAATGTTGGACAATCAGCTAGCCAGCACTGGGCTGCGTGAATTCTGTGTTATTGCTATCGAATTGTGTGTCATGGTTTTTTGATGTAGTGGAATGTTGAGATGTTCTCAAGATTATTCAAGGCTTATGAAATGATTCAGATTGAGGTAAGTGAAAACAGAGGCTTATTTTTATTTGATTATGTTCTTTAACAGGAATAGTTTCCATCTTATATGTGTGTAATAATTAACATAAAAGCTATGAATGGAGTCACTCGTGTAAGATGTTTAATGAACAAGATAGTAGAAAATGGGTGAGCTATTATGAACAGTTTAATGACTATTATTTTGATGAGGGTAGAAATTAATCCCACCCCAACCACGTTAGTATAAGTGTATATGCCAATGTCACAGGAAGATGACAAAGAAATAGAGAAAATATATGCTGAAATTGAAGAATTAATCCAGTATGTGAAGGGGGAGGAAAATCTAATAATCATGAGTGATTGAAAAGCGGTAGTGGGAAATTGAAAAGAGGAGAATGCTGTAGAAAGTTTTGGTGAAGGAGAAAGAAATGGATGACGAAGCAGTTTGTTGGGAATTTGTGAAAGATATAAGCTAGTCGTGGCAAACACACTGTTTGAGATTCATGCAAGAAGGATATACACCTGGAAACATCCAGGGGATACAAGTATATATCATCTAAATTATATCATTATCAAACAGAGATTCAGGAATCAAGTTCTAGACTATAAAGCATACCCAGGAACAGACACAGATTCTGACCATAATCTGATAGTTTTGAAGTGCAGGCTGAAATACAAGAGAATAAAGAAGCAAAACAAGCAGAACAGACTGGAAGTGAATAAAATGAAACAATCTAACACGAGAGGAAAATTTACAGAAATGGTAGACGTGGTTCAAAGAAGTAACTCTGAAAGGAGCTAGACAGAGGATGAATTAAATTTTTTTAAATCTTTACTTGTTGCTAATGGCATCCTTGAATTTTATGACTGTAAAGTGGTCTTCATGAACAGGCAGTAAAAAAATACACAACTGGTCCACCAAATCGATCATCTTCTTTTGATTGAATAGCTCTTTGTAATTTAATCATCAAAAATTTAAAAAAAACTGTGTCAACCAATTGCTTATATTACAGCTGTTCATAATTGTTCTGCAGCAAAATCAGCAAGTGCTGAATTATTCGATGGTCTGGAACCATTGAAACTGTGTATTGAATCTAAAGTTATTTTAGGTTCTAATTTATGGGTAAAAAAAGAATTAGCTTTAATAGTTCTAATTCCATCATAAGAAAATCTTCTATTTAAAAGTGCATACCCTCAAGCTTAAGATTATGCTGAAGATATTATTTATGAAGAAAATCTATGTCCGCCTGATCAAATGCCAAGAGTGATAATGATTCATCGTGAAAATTATTTTCTTTCAACTTATGAAAATAGTGGTTGTGATCTGATTCCACTGACAACTAAATTTTGAAAAAGAGGAAATATCACTTGCCCAAGTAAACAATTTCCGTTATAGTTAGCTTTCACAATCAAATCTCAAATTTAACATTGGACAAGTTGTAAATATTGAAAAAAAATTTCTATTAATTTAATGTATGTTGCATTATCGAGGGTATGAACATTTAAATAGAAGGTTTTCTTATGATGGAATTGAAAATATAAAAAATTCAAGTATGTTAAAGTGTATAAATCAGGAAGAAACTTGAATGAGAAATTTTGTATATGATTAAGAACAAATTAAATAAAAAGAATTGTTTTTTTTTTTAATTTAATGAATGCATCTTATTATAAATGTGCCTAATTATTTTTTACAACAAACTAAAAACATGGTTTTCTGATAATAGTTCATGAGGTTTAAATATTAAAATTCTAATGATTATTATTTAATTTCTTTAATTATGTACATGATTCCTTTTAGCTAGTTTCATAGAGCAGTCAATAGATTTCTTATTTTTACTGTTGTGGATATGCTTTCTTAGCTAAACATGTGTGTTTTTTAACAAACATGTGAACTGTTGTGATATTCCTGTTTATAATGCCACAATATTTTCTCTCTCCATAGGCTAAAACTCGTCTTCAAACAGTGATTTCAACAAACTTAGGAAATGAAAGGAAGGCTGTAAGTTCACATTTATTTTGATGTTTTGAACTATTTTTGTTTTTTTTAAATTTAACAGATATATGTATATCCAGATTGCACATATATAAGATGGGTAAAAAATACATCATACAAACAGGACTGGTGGTTCGTGTTGGGCTGGGGTGGGTAATTGGGCAAAGGGAAGGGATGTCCTTTGAAAGTTTTATTTGATTATCATACCTAAAAAAAATAATAATAATATTGATAATCATATAAACAGATCCATAGGGATAATAACTACAAAATATATTTTAAAAATTATCATATAATTTATTCAATATATTTTAATTGTGTACAAAAAAATTATTATTATTCTCTTAATTTACTATTACTCAGTATTAATTGCGCAATCCAAAAACTGTACTGCACTTTGCTTGTTTGGAAATAAACTGATTCAGTAATTTTCAGAATCAAATTCATCAGAATTGTTATCATGTATATGTAATACTGTGATGTTATTGAGTCAATCTTGCACAATTGTCTATGTCAGGTAACTATTGATTTGGTGTAATACAAAAAAACTGCGTTCATTCGAAAAGGATAACCCAGGAATCAAACGAAGTGCACAAACTCTGGTATGAGTCCTCTAGTCCATTTGTACTTCTGTAAAAATCTTCAGCCACTCTCAAATTTTTTTGCCTGCTTTTCAGAATTTGAATTTTGCTATCACTCAACAATCTTTCTTGGTCAGAGTCATGGTTATAGAAATTAATAATTTTTTCAACATTTGTGGGATGTCCCAAAGTGAATTGTTTGAGGAAGTGTGTTGAATCGTCATCGATTCGACTCTTTAACTTCAAAATAAGATTTTCGGATATAATTTTGAGCTGTTCTGAATCGGAGAATTTCACTCTTACATGGGTGGAGGTGCTTGAAAATTTTACGCTGATGTGTTCATTGATTATAAAGTTGGCATCTGACTAGAGAATTTTCCACCAAATTTCTTTGAATTTTTAATCTTGAATACAGTACAAAACATCACTGAAGGCTTCTGCCTTCTCTTGAATAACACACAGATTCAATTTCTGTAGATCTGCATTCAAAATTTCGATGCAGTGAAAAATTTCTGACATTATTGTTAAACGATTCCATGTAGGGGTAAAACTCAGAAGCCATAGCAGCTTACAATTTTCTCTTACAGATTTAAAAGACTTCATTCTTCAATGTAGTCTTCACGGGTGTACCGCTGGATTGTGTTGTGGAAACATGATATTTCAACAGCTAGCTCCGCTGTCTTCTTTAGGTGTGGAGACATCTGCACTGGTCGGCTGACCCGGGGACATCTGCACAGGTCGGCTGACCCGGAGACATCTGCATAGGTCGGCTGACCCACAGTATCTGTGGGTCAGCCGACCAGTGCAGATGTCTCCACACCTGAACAAGACAGCGCAGCTAGCCGTTGAAATATCGTGTTTCCACAACACAATCCGGCGGTACAGCCATGAAGAATATGTTGCAGTCATACACTGGGAAAGTCTTTGTTTTGCCTTAATTCTTGTTTAACATCTGCAAAAAGTAAAGAAGTATATTTACAAATATGAAACAACAATTTAAAAAATTCAATTAAACTTGAAATCTTTATAAATTTTCTGTTGGACAGTAGGCTGTAAGAGAGGGCATATCATCACTTTTATTATTATATATTATTATTATTATTATTATTATTACTCCGCGATTCACTAAAAGTGTGTGGCGGAGGGTGAATTGCACCTATCCGAAAGGGTAATAGTTGGGATATGGCAGGTGGCGCCCATGGGCTATTGTGAGGAACCATCCCGGCATTCGCGCAGAGTGATCCATGAAAACCATGGAAATCCCAGATCAGGATGACCGGAGTGATTTATCGAGAGCTACTCCTATCGGATTTTAAGTTTACTTGCCAGGTAAATCCTTTCTATTCCAATCCCTAATCGCTCGTGTAAAAAATGTGTTCAGAAATGAATCAGTTCTTGCTCTGATTTCTCTTATCTTATTTTCGCAGTCATTTCTAGATATGAATGTTGCTGGTAGCAATATTTGTTTGCTGTCATTCTGAAATAAGCCAGCCATGAATTTTTGAATTAGCTTCTGTTGAGAGCAATGCCTTCGGTGTTCCAGGTCTTCCCAGCCTAACTCCTTCAACACCACACTTACGTTTTCCCTCCAACTATATTTACCTGTCACAAATCGGGCGGCTCTTCTTTGGACGTTCTCTAATGCCTCCATTAACCTGTTTTGATGGGGACCCCATACAGAACAACAATATTCTAACTGAGGAAACACTAGTGACTTGTATGCAATCAATTTATCTTCCAGGGTGCATTGTTTTAAATTACGACCTAGAAATCAGAGCATACAATTTGCTTTCCCCATTTCCGTCTCGATATGCTCATTCCACGTCAAATTATTATGAAGTTTTAGCAGAATCTATCATTCTAAGGACAGTACCATGAATTGTATATTCAGAGCTACCATTTAACTCCAGCTGCCAGTCTTTACATCACACAATTATTTTCGTAATATCGTCTTGTAACAAAGCGCAGTCATTCTGGGTTTTGATTTCTTGATACATAATAGCATCATCAGGAAATAATCTTTTCATCCCCCTTATTATGTTGCACAAATCATTAATGTATATGAGAACCAACAGAGGCCCTATCATGCTTCCCTGGGGAACCCCGAACCTCACTTCAGTATGTGACGAACGCTCACTGTCGAGAACTACACACTGTGTTCTGCCCTTTAGAAAGTCTGCAACCCAGTCACATATTTGTCTAGATATGCCGTAACCACGAAGTTTCCTAAGTAACTTAGTGTGAGGCACAGTGTCGAAAGCTTTTATAAAATCTAATAGAACTAGGTCATCATGGGATTGCTCATCTATAATACAGCACAAGTTGTGAATTAAAAGTGCTAGTTGTTTCGCAGTGTCGGCCTTTACTGAATCCATGGTGATTTGCTAACCTTCATCCAAAAACCGCATGACATTTTAATATATGATGTATTCTAAAATCCTGCAAAATATTGAGGTTTGCGAGATCGGCGTATAATTTTGAGGATCATTAACATTCCCATTTTTAAACACTGGACTTACGATAGCGGTCTTCCATTCGGCTGGTATTTTTCCTTGATCCAAGGCGGTGGTAAATAATTTCATCAAATACGGCGCAATTTCCTTTGCGTACTTAGAGTAGAATCTTGTTGGAATACCGTCTGGTCCGGGAGCCTTATTGGTTTTTACATTCATAAGCAGTTTAGTTATTCCCTCAACATTTAGAATGAGATCTTTCATAATTTTGTTGGTACAATTGTTAAATATCGGAATCTCTTCTGAATTTTCTGTCGTGAAAACTTTTTTTAAATATATTAATCAAAATTTCTGCTTTCTCTACGGTATTTTTTTGATAATTCCCCATTTTCCTTATTCAGCAACGCCATAACCTTACAAGAGCCTCTTATTACTTTGACATAAGACCAGAAGTTTTTTTGGATTAATAATCAGATCTTCAGATAAATTCCTAACTTGGAATTCTTTTAATGTATCACGCATTGCCTTATGCACTTCCGCTTGCAAACTAGACTAATTTAGAGCGATTAGATGAGTCCCCCGATTTCTTCACCGTAGCATATAAATGCCTCTGCCTCCTGAGCAAACGTTTCACTTCCCTATTGAACCACGGAAAGTTCTTAATAAACTTCTTAGGAACAATTTGATTTATACCGGTCCATATTATTTCTTTTAAATTAAACCAGAGTTCCTCAACATTTATATTTAGCGTGTATGTTTCAAAAATTTTCATCAAGTGATCAACCATACTCACATCGTTTGACTTATCAAAGTAATATACGAGTTTGTCTTTGCCATGCTTCATATTCAGACTAAATTTTAAAGTTACCACAACTGCCTTGTGATCACTTATACCGTCTTCTATACAAAATGTATCTACAATATCACGATTGCTTATAAGAAATAGATCCAAAATTGACAAGGAATCTTTGTCGCACCACACTGGCTCTTAACCGTCTGATGAAGAGATCTTTCTGCAAATGATTCTGGGAACGTTTTGGTTACTAACCTATCTCGTCCACCCGACCTGAACGTGCATGTGCCCCACTTAACCGACAGTAGGTTAAATCACCCCCCATGATCAATATATGTCCCTGAAATTTTTTATAAATATTATTGACTCTCTGAAGTATTCCACATTAGCCAAATCAGAATCTGGAGATTGATAAAATGACCAGATTATGAACTTCAAACCGAGCGTGGTGGTGTAACGGATAGCGTTCTGGCCTCGCATTCGGGAGGACGGCGGTTCGAATCCCCGTCCGGGCATCCAGATTTGGGTTTTCCATGGTTTCCCCAAATCACTCCAGGCGAATGCTGGGATGCTTCCTTCAAAAGGCCATGGCCGAATTCCTTCCCATTCCTTGCCCCCATCCTTTCCCGTCTCTAAAGACCGCGTTGTTAAAAAGGGACGTTAAACTGTTACAAAAAAAAAAAAAAAAAAAAAAAATGAACTTCAAATTTTGTTTCTTTTTCAATTCCGATTTGCAGTTTTTAAACAGTCCAAGTCATTTCAGCAAATCTCACTCGAAGTTTACAAATATTTTATTGTTCCAGTTTAATTTTCTTAATGTTGTAACTCTCTCAGTTCCATTTTGTATTTCAGCATTATAACGCACAAATAAAGCTCGAGGATCCTCTTTGGTAATACGTTATTTTTGCAGAAACATCAGAATCCCCATCATAGCACTGGCCTTTGAGTTTTGAATTGTGTTTGGTGTGAATATGAAGTGACCAGATCAAATACAGTTTCTGCCTTGGTATTCTCAGTTGAAAACAACACACTAAAATAAACACTTGCAATGAAATCTTTGGGAACTATTCTCACGCAAACGGACACTTTTTCAGTTCTGGAAACATCAGAAATGTCATCTACTGAAATAAAAAGAACCAGTTGCTTTTATTTCTTCCACAGTTTCTGACAATACTGTAGTAACCCACAAATTGAGAATTTAACTATGACAGTCATGATGAAGCAATTTCAGAGCATTTCTTTGCAACCACAATTTCAGTTCAGTCACATTTTAAGCTTGAGTCTTTAAAAATGTAATCAAATTTCAATTTTCATCATTGTTGGCTGCTTTCGCAGACACTAAACAGCTGCAGGGTGATCTAGATAGGATAACTAGCTGGATGAGTCAACATGGGATGAAAATAAATGCAAAGAAGAGTCAGCTTATTAGGTTCACAGATAAAAAGCTAAAGGTTGATTACGATTAAAAAGTGGGAAAGGAGCTACATTGAAGACTCGAAATGCGAATACCTTGGCATTACATTTGATAGCAAACTTAACTGGGCAGGACATATGGGACAGGTGGTAGCGAAAGGGTTCAAAATCCTTCACCTGTTGGAAAGAGTGATGAGGGGATGCACTACAGAAGTAAGGGAATTGGGGTACAAAAATTTGGTCAGACCACCGCTGGAATATGGTGGTGTAGTTTGGGATCCACATTTTGGGTATCAAATACAAGAGTTGGAGGGGGTGCAGAGGAGGGCTGCCAGGTTTGTCTTGGGAAATTACCGCAGAACACAATCGGTTACTAATATGATAAAGGAGCTGGAGTGGGATCCATTGGAGGATAGAAGGGGGGTGAAGAGAGTCATGGGAGTGTACAAAGCCTATACGGGGGTTGAAGCATGGAAAGATATTGGTGGGTAAATTAAGAGAGGGGCTTGGAAGGGTAAGGTTGACCATGACCACAAACTGGCACTTGATTTCAGGCATAAGGGTGTGGGAAAATTTTCTTTCGTAGGAAAGGGAGTGAGGGACTGGAATAAATTGCCAAGAGAATTTATGAATAACTTACCGGAAACACTGAAAGAATTTAAAGTAAAAATTAGGAGAGGGCAGAAGTAGCTTGGAAGGGGAAAGGAAGGGGGTGTAGGTAGATTGCCACCAGAATGGGCACTCCATCGCAACTTTATCAATTATTATTATTATTAATATGTCCACCATTACAGAATGCGAACGAAGGATGATGTTGTTAATTTTGATTGAGATCTATTCTGATAGGATGTAATTGGAGATTTAGAATTAGAAATAACAAACAAAACCTGTTGTAATTTTGTATTAAATAAAATAGATTATATTTCATATTGCTCCCGAAAAAAATTATTAAAAGAAGATTTTTGGGTTTGCAGAATTGCAAATGTGAAAAACTATTTAATGTTCAACTTGCATTACTTTTTAAAATTTTACCCTACCAAAAAGGAGTGTGTGTGTTTTTGTACCATGTACAAAGGCCATGCCTGACTAGCTATAGAAAAAATATCAAAATGGGTATAGAGCTACTGCCATTCTCTCTCTCTGTAACTGGCAAATGGCATTTAAGTCTGTGTTCTGATGGTCTGCTCTCTTTATTTTATTCTCTCAGTTCTTTCCCCTATGCACGCTCATTTGCTCTCAAATTTCAATTGGGTAGGACTGCAGGCTGGAGGTCAGAGGAGAAAAATAATGCAAACTGAAGTATTGGTAACCCTAGAATAAAAAATATATCTCTAGCAAATAGCATGTCCAGTGATGGGAAAGGTTTCCCGTGTAGTCAGACTGTGGTTGCTGGATGCAGGCTGCATGTTTTGCACTGAGATCTGTTACATGGAAAAAATTCAGTTTGGCAGTTTAGGACCAAGTTGTGGACCAAGATGATGTTCAGATTAGGTAGTCTCCTGAAACATGTGGGGGGGCAGTCACAGGATTTCATTAATGGAATCGAATGAAAGACAGAACTGGGTGACAAATATGAGAAATTTCATTTTGTACTAAATCAGCATGGTAGCAACAGGAAATGAGGGCTAGTAAAAGGTTTTGGAGTACCTGGAGAATGACTCTTGATCAAAACAAATGCCTGTTGCAGTTGGAAAGGCTCCATGGAAGGGAACATTTGTGGAGGAAGGGATGACAACTGTTGAGGTATAGATGTTGCACTAAGTTGGTGAACTTGATATGATCAGAAGTGTGAAGGACACCCTGCACTGTCCAAAATGACTAATATGACCTGTGTGCATGAGTAAATCCGTGTGAATAGGTTTGCGTAGGATGCGGCAATGTAGATACCCATCACAGTGTCAAGTATCTGTTGGTATAATCGGGAATAACTTACTAGACTTCTTTCACTCACTAAACAGTAGTCACTCCATCAACTTTACCTAGACTTACTTCCAGACCCATGTAACCTTTCACGATGTTGACATTTCCTTACAGATTGGAGACCTTAATACCACTGTGCACATCAGACCTACAAAAATTCCTCCATTTCAACAGCTGTCATCCCTCCCTCACGAAACATTCCTTTCTTCGCAGCCTGGCCATCCATGCAGATGCACCTGTTCTGGCAAAGAATCTCTCTCCATATATGGCTAAAACCTCTGCCAAACTCTCACCTCCTGTGGCTACCCACTGATCTGGTACAAAAACAAATCTCTCACACTACAACCCATCTTCCACACAACTACTCCAGTGCCATACCTGTCGAAACTAACCGCAGCCCCACTTTCATCACCCAGCTCTTTCCTGATTTTGAGTCCTTGATTTTTAATCCTTTATCAGGGGCAACAATTGTACATTCCTTCCCTGTAATGCTCACCCTTCTCCACATAATCCTGCCCACTGCCCCTACACAAGCTTCAGCAGACCACCCAACTTCAAGAATACAAATATTCACCTTGTAATTCCCTCAAACCACCATACAGATCATTCCCATGCAACAGATCTAAATGCAAAATGTTCATCATGCACCTGACTACTGCCACAGAGTAACCTATTCCATCATTGAACATGCCACATGTGGCACAACATACTTCATATATCAGCTCACATCCCTTACTGCCAAGTTTGTATATAGTCCTCACCACTAACTCACTCACTGTCAGAATGAAAGGCCATAGGCAAACTGTGTATACCAGCAACTTTTCCTATCCAGTAGCAAAACATGCCATTTCTCACAAATTGAACAATTTCAACAACTATTTACAGTAAGGGCCGTCAGAATTTTCCCCTGATATCACAACCTCCTCTGAACTCTACAGATTGGAACAAGCTTACTAGTATATTCTTGACACCAGACATCCTTCTGGCCTCAGTATCAAATAAGAAATTTCCTATAATCCCAGCAGTTATTATCAGTATTTGTTCATGTTCCATTGATCTAGTGTTCAGCATTTCTACTTGAAGGTTTTATTATTATTAATGTTTATACCGTGTCACATTAATTTGTTTGGCAATGTACACCTACTTCCATCAGTAGTAAGTCTCCCGAATTTTTCATTCCGTTCTGTTATGGAGGAGTTCCACTACCCCTGTCAAGCAAGAAATGCTACCTGCATTCCCCATTCACCAAGTGGGTGATGCTGTGATGACCATCCATCTCATCTACTTGAAGAATAACGATCAGCACCAAAATATTGCATTACATGTGATAGTCTTTTTTTGTGTTTGTCATTCCCAGCTGCTGTCCCGGATATATTTTTGGAAAGGAAAGATAAATTATACTCAAGACTCACCAAAGTTGAAAGGAGGAGGCAGCAGCAATAAAAAATATAATCCACAAACACAAAGAAACACAATATTTAGGGCCACGTGCTTTTTCAACAAAATTTTTTAATTTAATTTAATTGCAATTTAGCACAAGCTCCGGTGGCAATTTACCTACACCCCCTCTTCCCCCTATCCTGCACCCACCTACATTTGCCCTCTACAAATTTTATCTTTACATTCTTTCAACATTTTCGATAATTGAAACATGTGACTAAGCTTGTACAAGTGCTTACGGTCTAGACAGCCATATATAGGATGGAATGGACCATTGGAGATGTTGAGGGGAGAAATGAAAAATCATCAGAAATATTAACTGCAGGAAAGAAACCAATCAAAATAAGTAAAATGGGTTATGTAAATGAGGCATAAATTATTTACATAAAAAGCAAAATGATAAAAAAGTGTATATATAAGTGATGGGTATAACAGGGTGATGAAGGCAGATTAAGGCCCGTAGGTTTTCTGGTCACAAGAATGTGCTTGTAGGCTGATTCCCCCTTGCGGATTTCAGATTGGGAATTTGAATCGGGAAGTTCTCTGATGGGTTTGATTGTGAAACAGTTACTGAGGTCACAAGTTTTGTGAGAGCTGACAAGCAACAGAGTTGTCTATATTTTGAGACATTCGTGGTGAGACCAATGTAAGAACCTTGGCAGTGGAGGCAGTTGAGCTAGTATATGAGATGGTATGTGGTAAATGTGACATGACCTGTGATGGGGTAGGTTTTTTCAGTGGTAGGGTTACAATAGTTTGTGATGGATGGATGCATACTGCATGTTTTGCCAAGTAGTAGCAAATTGGTTTAAGGCAAATTCATTAAAATTAAATTTTGAAAAAACACATTATATTAGGTTTAAAACAAAAAACTATGCACAGCCAGATATATGTATAAACTATAAAAACAACACAATCTTAGAAACAGAGAGTATAAAATTTCTTGGTATTAAAATAGATCAGAAACTCTGTTGGCATGATCATATCACTACACTACTGGCAAAGTTAAGTAGTGCCACCTTTTGCAATACGAACACTTTCTCTAACAGCAGATCTAGAATTAATGAAACAGGTGTACTCCTCATATTTTCATTCAGTACTGTCATATGGCATAATTTTTTGGGGAAACTCTTCACAAAGTAAAAAAGTTTTCATAGCACAGAAAAGAGCTATTAGGTTTCTGTGTAGGGTAAAACCAAGAACTTCTTGCAGACAACTCTTTAAGAAACTCAATATTCTTACAATGTATTCTCAGTATATATATTCTCTCATGAGCTTTACCATCAGTACAGATCATAAAGAAGTCATCTATATGTCTAAATCACACAGTGGATTGTAGGGTAACTTTTTGAAGAAAACATTCCTCTAATCTACCCAGTAAAAGATTGGCATAGGAGGGTAACATGCTCGTGCATATACCAGTGCCTTGTATCTAATGCTAGACATCGGATTGGGTGGTAAAGAAACTTTTAGCTAACATAAAGTGAGCCAATGAAGTGAGGAAGGCAGTGCCAGGGAGAGAGTGGGAAGAGTGCCCGTCAAGGTAATGTTCTATCACACTGATTCCCTAGCCATAGGCAATGTTGGTGTAGAGCAGGATACGTCTGTGGTGACCAGGAAGCAATCTGCTGGCAAGGGTGTGTGAACTGTTAATAAGTGCTCTAAGAAGTTAGGGGTTGTCTCTGAAAAATGAGAGAAGGGCCTGGATGGAAGGCTGTAGGTGATGGTCAGCAGATGTAAAATTTGTTTGAGAAAGCAGTCTGAAGAAGCCTTAGAGCTCTCTCTGGGGATTGTTTTTCTATGCCTAATTTCTCTACAACTGAAGTAAAATGTTTGTTAAATATTTTGCAAACTTCCCCTACAGTTCTATTCTGTTATATTTTGTCTTAGAGCGATTTACAGATTTTCTTGTTTCATTTTTTATTATATTCCATATAGTTTTCATTTTATTGCCTGAATTCTCTATTTTTGCTGATATATACATATTGTTGGTCATCTGTATTACATTTCTTAGTATTTTAGAATAAAGAGATAGATAAGGAATGATTATTTAATTTGATCTAAAAATTTGGTGAACATCATCTCTTAAAGGCACTATATTATTATTTTGTTTCATTGCATGAAGAGGCCATTAAATTCGATCAGATTAAAGGAATTTACTAACTTGGAGACTGACATATTATATATATAGGATGTCTTTAGACAGTGATTCTATATAACTGACTTAATAACACTTAAACTATTCCAAATGTATTAATTATTCACCACTCTATTTGAGAGTTTCTGGGGTGCAGAGACAACAGTTGCAACTTTATAACATAGTGATAATAGTTATCGAAAACTGATTGCTATCATCCTTTTGTTTTCAGCCCCACATAGAAATTTCCTTGTCAACAAACAATGAAACTGTAATACAAGTTGTCATGATATTTGCTGAAGGAATTTTTGAAGGTGAAACACATGTCATCCATGCCAAAGAATGTGAAGCATCATCTAATGTAAATGTTGCCGTTTATCCACCAAGAGATGTTCCTGTTGATATACATATAAAGGTTGTACAATTATAGATGTTTTACAGCTGGTTAATTTATTTTTTTACTAAAATTTTAGATTTATCTTGTATTGAGAACTATTTTGAAATATCTTTAGGCTTTGGTTGGATTTGCTGGAAGTCAACATTATCATGTGTTTGAACTCACAAGACAGCTTCCTCGTTTCTCTATGTACTCGTTATGTGTAGAAGAAGATTCCAATCCAAACAGTTATGTGACATTTACTTTGAATGAGAGAATACAGCGGGTAAGTCTGATTGTTACAGTATAAAATAATTTAATACAACTGATGATGTTAGTTGTAATGAATCTTAACTTTTATTTTCTTAATCCAAAGATTGCAATGTGGATAAATCAGAACTTCCTCCTCTCTTCTGACTTTGAAGTGAACAGTGAACTGAATGTACACTTTATTTCACTGAGAGACAACGTCAGAGTGAGCATAGCAATGCTGCCAGATAATGAGTTTGTTATTGCCACACATAACATGGCTGTAGCAAGTGATATAATACAGTCTCTTGCTACATATTTAAAAATGGAGGAACTGCAGGTACTCGTTTTCTAGCTCTTTAATAATTTTGCTAGTGTTTCTTATCATGTCTTATTTTTGTGTCAAAAAATCCTTTCCCCAGAAAAATTAACAATTTAAACATAGTAGCTGTGTAATACATTGCTATTTGTGCTAATTCCTACAGCACTGAAAACCTCAATACATGCTTGTCATTTCAGGCAATTGTTAAATAGTTGCATGTTGCTGGCACCAAATTTCAAACTAAGCTAATGCTTTATCCCAGTTGCTTGTTTCCTCAATAATCTCCCACCTCTCACAGCACTGATGATCAGAATTACTGTTATTATTAATTGCAATAGAGTTTATGCCCCAGTGGTAATTTATCCACACATCTACCTAAACTACTATTCAAGAATGAGGAAAAAAGATGTAAATGAACATATTATTATTACTACTTAAAATTTTAAGAATAATAAAAATTTGAAAACATCAACAATGATTTAGAAACATCACAAAAACTATGGATGGAAATTTTGTATTCCATGATTTATTTTAGGATTAGAATAAACTAACCCCAGTGTTTACATTTTAAAATTATTATTTGGCCAAAGTTTTTGACAGACTAAGGCTGCAAGAGTTTTTTTAATGTATTAAAAGAATGAGTAATTGCAAAACAATAAATTGATTTGGCTCTCTAAACACAATTTTTTTTTATATTCTCAGATTAGACCATATGGCCTGTTGTGAACCCTCGGATTACCTAATAGTTTGTCCTTCCAAGTCTCTGGGCCTATGCTTCACTGCCATCTTTGTATGTTGATTTTCACTAATTTTCACTACATCTTCTTACTATTTATTATTGTATTTTTCAATTTTGACAGTGAAAATTTCAAGTATTTTCCCTATTACTTCATTGCATCTGTGGTCTGCTTTGCAACATCCTAAAACCCTTTTAAACAAATAATACTGGAGACAGACAGCAATCTTGGCTAACATTTTGGTTGGTTTATATTGACTTTGCAGCTTCATAATTTTGCTGGTTCATCTGTGTGTACTTTGAATGACCAGTAGTACATGTTCTGGAAGGCATTTTTGTTGATGTATACCCCACAATTTATTTTGTTTTACCCCATTAAAGGCCCAGGCATAATCAGTAAAAGCGATACATGTTCCTGAAGTCAATTCACATGATGTTTCTGTAAGTTGTAGTTTGATAAAGACTACCTTGATATGTGAGAGCCTTAATGGAAATGATTTTGTTATTCATCTAAGAGGTATTTTCATATATTTTGAATTCTTGTAGTGATTATGTAAGCAAACTTTTTTGTATGCATGGCTCAGCAAGCTGATGTCTCTCTTGTTATCATTATTCTCCTGGTCACCGTTTCTGAGTAATGGTATTATCTTAAGTCATTTTTAATCTTTAACACCTATTAATGAAGTGTAGCAGTTTCAATTTTAAAAGTATTCCACCTTACTTCAAAAATTTGAAAGTAATACCATCTGTATTGGGTATTGTATTCTTTAGGAGCCTATGTAGGTCATTTTTTAGCTCTCATATTAAATTACTTGCTCTGATATTTTTTGAACACATCTACCTTTTTTTGTTTACCAACCTCATAAGGATCAAAGGGACTTGTAACGTTTCTCCCATATTTGATTTCCTATTACACTACCTTCTCCAGTTTCTTTCTCCTCCTTGTTTAAATGTTTCAATGTCTTATACACTTTCTCCTGTCCATCGTGTATATAACTTTCAGTGCTGCCGATGCATTTTCCCAGTTTTCATGATGTGGTTTTTCTGGTCTTTTAAACAACTTCATTTTCTACTAATCTACCTTAATGCTTGTTGTTTGTAAGATGTTTACTTTTTTGTTAAAATCTATTCCAATTTAATTCGTTCCATATCTTTAACCCCTGTTTCTGGGGTTTTTATTTCTTTCAACAGCAGCCTCATGTGCAGCTAGATGCACTATATTTTTGTTGAAATTGTTGTATTCATTTTCTATGCTGTGGACTGTTGTGTATTGCAATATACAGTTAGATAACCTTAAGTCCTCTAGCACTCCATAAGTATCTGTTCACATCTTTTTTTAAAGAAAGTGTTTGTCACTTTCATACTGTATTATAGTAAGTGGTAACTGTATAGATTCCAGCTCTTTTCACTAACCACTTTCTTATTTCGGCTATTGGTAGATCATGGTATTGGGTTACTACCTTTTCTTATGTTTAAGTCTGCTGTAACTATTACTTATTTTTTTAATTTAGTGTATCACATAATTTCTGCAGATCCTTGTAGAACATGTTAGATTTTCCTTTTTTCCCTCTTTAGGTGCATATTGCAGATCCTTGTAGAACATGTTAGATTTTCTTTTTTCACTCTTTAGGTGCATATAAACTGATGACTTTAACTTTTCCTCTTCTGCCAATATACGAGGCGTATTCCAAAACTGAGGTCCATTTGGTCATAATAAAAAATCGCTCATGATACAAGGTTTTTATTGACAGTAATATGTTACTACATATCTAATTCACTTTTTCCCACATTCGCCGTTCACATTTATACACTTTCTGTAATGCAGCACCAGCTTCTTCAACCCCTCGGCATAAAAGTCTGCCACCTGGGACCCGAACCAGTTGGTAACGCTCGTCTCCCGTAACAATGTGGGAAAACAAACTGTCTCCATCTTCTCCAAAAACTGTGGTGCACGACGCATTAGTTGCTCTTTGTGCTGATGAGTGAGCAGTTTTGACACCCACCTCGCACAAAGCTCCAATATCCAAGCTCTTCAGTGAGAATCCTGTAAAGTGAGGTTCGAGAAACATTTGGGAATTCCGTAGCCAGACCACTAATCGTGAAACGCTGATTATTTTGAAGTTTTTGGTTAACTTGATCAATGATGTCGACAGTCCGAATACTGGGCTTGCCATTTAGCTGTTCATCGTGCACATTTGTGCGGCCATTTCGAAATTCTCGACACCTGTGTCGAACTTGTTTGTCACACATTATGTCCGGTCCATACACTAGACACAAATCAAGATGGATGTCCGCAGTAGACGATCCTTTGGCCAGCAAAAATTAATCACACTGTACACTTCACCACTGGCGGGAGCTACGATTGTCGCGACCATTTCAATCTGCTCTCATTGACAGCTAAGCGTCTTGTGCGGTACACCAAGGCTGCTGTATGTTCCTCAGGAGCTGGCAGACAGCGCTGCATTTGTGAAATGTCATTCAAGCCTATCATCTGTGACATATTGTTCAGCGGACCTTAGTTTTGGAATACACCTCGTACGTTGATCTTAGAAAAATGGGTGCAGCCTCAAACACATGCAAAGATGAACCAGGAATTACACCAACTGAAACACATCAAAACAAGAGCTGATAAACTACCAATACATCCTGCCATGAAGAAACAGATGGAGAGAGGGATGATTGATATGGATAAAAAAAACCTTCGAAATAACCCTACTTTCGAATCCATTCAGTTACCATAGAAGTTGAGAAAGCCACCAAAATGCTAAGAATGAGGAAGGCAGCAGGATTAGATAGCATTTTCCCCAAATTCATTAGATATCTGGGAAAAACATGGCTCAAGAACTTCATCAGCCATATCCTGGACATCCCCCCAGAATTCAAGATGGCCGACACATTGGCGATCCTTAAACCAGGCAAACAGATGATGCTTCAAGCTATTGACCCATTGCTCTACTTAGTGTTTGCTATTAGGTTCTAGAATGCCTCATCCTTAACCGTATTCAAGGAATAATAAATAACATAACACCAACATACCAGGCAGGTTTCAGACTAAAATGGAGCTGTTGTGAACAAGTATTAGCACTGACATCATATATTGATGCTGGATTTCAGAAGAAGTTAGAGACATCAGTAGCTTTTGTTGATCTAACAGCGGCATATGATACGGTGTGGCTGGATCGACTGCACTTAAACTTTAAAAAAATATATAACCTGCAGGACACTAACATCACTCCTGAAGAACATGCTAACCAGCCTGCATTTCAAGGTCACCATTCGGCAAAAGACAAGTAAGTCATTTAAAATAAAAAATGCATTACCTCAAGGGTCAGTACTAGCTCCATTGCGCTTCAACTTGTACACCAGTGACATGCCCGAAACAACTGGCAATAAATTCTACTACGCTGATGACTTAGCTATCGCTGTCCAAACTGCCACATTGGAGGAAGGTGAAAGTACTCTTTCAAATGACTTAGAAACCCTGAATACATACTATATGAAGTGGAGACTTTACCCGAACCCAATGAAAACAGAAGTATACGCTTTCAATTTGAGCAATAGAATAGCACATCAACAGCTGAAAGTGAACTTCTGCCACCAGAGAGTGAAACATAATTTCTGTCCTAAATATCTTGGCATCACCTTAGACGGTTCCTTGACATTCAAAAAACACCTGGCTAACACAAGTCAGAAACTTAAAACATAGAACATCATCATGAAGAAGCTAGCTGGTACTTTGTGGGGAGCTGATGCGGACTTACTACGAACAACCGCTCTCACCATGGTTTACCCTGTCACTGAGTACTATGCTCCAGTGTGGCAACATAGTGCTCACACTAGAAAAATTGACATACATCTGAAGTAGTGTATGAGAGTAATAACAGGCACACTAAAATCCATCCCAGTCCCCTGGTTACACCTAATTAGCAAAGTACCACCTCCAGAGGTACGACGCCAAGAAGCAATGATACGTGAGTGGATAAAACTACACCATCCTGACCATCCACAGGATCTCCCAATCCAGGAGGTCCTAAATGACTTACCCCCCACTCGTCTTAAATCCAGAAATCCAGTATGGCAATACATGTTTGACTTTGATGTCAAGGAAAAATGGTTACAAAGCTGAAACTCTACATCTGCGAAACATCCAGTTATTAAAGATCCTGCAATTGTACTTCCGGGATTCCACCTCAAGAGAGACCAGTGGGCCAAACTAAATCGCCTAAGAACAGGTCATGCCAAATGCAATGCCATGCTGTATAAGTGAAGTCTCCAGGGTTCTCCTGCATGTGACTGCGGTGCTTCCTCTGAGAGAGTGGAGCATATCATCAAGGAATGCCCTCTAAGGAAGTATGATGGACCATTTAAAGACGTTTTCAGTGCTACAACTTCCTTTATTGACTGGCTGCAACAACTGGACATCAGTTTGTGAATGCTACTAATGTCCTTGTCGGTGTATATATTTATATGTATTACATTAGTTGTTAGGCCATACAAAATTAAATAAAATAAATATATGTTGATGTATATTGACATAGCTATTTATCAGATTCCTGAATTTCCTGTCGATATTAATTGTTATAGCAGCTTATGATCTAGTTTCTTGTCCTACACCAGCCCGTATGGGTAGATGATCCTCAATGTCCAGTGCACCTCTGAGCATTTTCTTAGTTTCTGGATTGATGTGCATGTTTACTCTTCATTCTATTGTTATACTTTTAATAAACCTCCCCTCATTTTCAGTAATTCTATCTTAGTTAAAGCTGAACCACATGTTTGTTATTCTCTTGTGCTGCATACCAAGTGTGAATATTTTATTTCTTACAATATGTGGCCATTGCAATTGAAAACTGAAAAATTGAAGTATCTAAAATCAATTGTAAAAGAACTGATGAACTTATTCAGAACATTGTTTATTCACACTAAACTGCAAGTTATTTATCATAACCAGACTGAAGGTGAGATCAGTTGAAAGAGCCCTCTACAGTGGAAACTTAGAAATTGGATGATTGGTGACAACAAGCATGGTTTTATGGGTGACAAGCTAACCCAGAATTAGACTAGACTAAGCAGAGGAACAGTTCCCATCCAAAGACAGTGGGGCCCACTTGTTATGAGAGTTGTTTTATTTTCTTTGAAGCCTGCTGATGTGCGATGCTTGAGATAGTGGGCTCCTGCAAGAGTTGCCATCATTATCAAGGTGATCTATATAACCTAATTGCTAATTCTATCAGTTTCATCATTTGAAGTCAAACTACAACCTGTAATTAATAAGGTTCAGTTTTGTTCTGCTACGTGTTGCTACACATTGTATATTCCACAATCCAACTAACCTTGTACCGCATCTTTCTGTCGTGCGCTCGGTGTTATCAAATGAAAGAATAATTTTCTATCTTTTAACAGAATAGAAACCCACAGGTCAGTACAAGGTAGCCATGATATAATTTCTGCCGCAAATTTGTGAAATGTTGATTCTCACAACTGTATCATTAGTAGGAAGACTATGCCAGAAAGTTTAATTACTGAAATACTAAAATCAATAGTGATATAGTGAAACTAATGAGGGAAGGGCATGTCAATTTGACAGTTACTAATGGTATAGCATTAAATGAAACAGACATCACAGTTCGAGCCTTAAAAATATTCTTTTACTTGCTTTACAGAGAGCAAATGTATTAAAGTAATTGATGCAAATGAATACAATGGCATCATTTAACTGATTAGTCATGTATAAATGAAGAAGTAATAAAAACAGTAAGAAACTGAATAAATTAGTTAAATTTTTCCAAAATAACAATGCTAGTAGTACTCCAAAGGCAGTAAATATTTCTTGCCAACATCATCTTAATATAAAGTGAAAAAGAGATTACAGAAAAATTCTCAAGAAACTAATTGGGCAAGATATTAAAAAACACCTTAACTACAAGGTCCTAGTAAAGTTATGTATTTATTTATTTATTTTATTTATCAATCTTGTTCCATGGATCCCTGCTGAGGAAGTACCTCTGGGATGTGAAACATGTCATTGTTGATACATATACACATAATATGAGTCATATCATAGTAAATATATATATATACATATTTTACAAATACAAGAAATAATAATAAACATACAAATCTGTGGAAACAGAGTGGAAATAGCAGATTTAACAGAAGAAAGGGAATGTCACTGTCATCTTACAAAATCAAAGGAATCAGATGAAGCTATAATATCTGACCACACAGCAACAGCAGTAAATTTTAGAACTTATGCACTGAATTGGTGAATATTGGCACGTGTGAGGAAACTAAACATTGGAAACAATAATATGTTAATGACATTGATTTAATTAATTTTTTTCCCAAATTGTAACCCCCATCATTCTGTACCAGGTGAACTAGTGTTTAAAGTGATGACAAATAATACTGATAACTTTCTTGGACATGAACACTGTGGTAAGTATTGAACCAAATAACCCATATTAAAGCAAATACAAATTTAATGATGTTTCTCAGTATGTGCACTCCCACAAAAGTAATAAAATTAAGGTGCTTGTATCATCTGAACTTAGAGATGTTATCTGTTCTATGCCTGATGCAACGAAACTTGAGGTTACTGACAGCCCACACTTTACCTTAACTATTCCATTTTGCAGTTGCCCACAACTTTGTTTGCATACTACATGATCCACAGCCGCTACATGTTGCTTAATGTGAATGGTCTCTGCAACAATCTTGTGAATAATACAATGCTTCTCATATACTGAAATCCGATAAATATTTCAATGCTGAGAAGTAACTTATCTTTAAGCAGAAACTAATTTGTTTTAATTCCTTAGCTTTTTGATGTAATGTCAAACTAAAAAAAAATCATAACTGTTCTCAAAGGAGCAAAGGCTGTACATTAATTCAAACCCCCCATCAAAATATGACTAGTAATTTTTGTGTGAATTGAGTTCAAGCAAAATTTATTTCAACTTTATCATTTCATATCAAAATGAAGCATATGCTATTTACCCATGCAACCATAGAATGTACAGTCTTTACCAAAAGAAAAAAAACAACAAAAAACTGGCCACTCACATCGGAGACTGTCCCTAATTTTCCACTATCTATCATCTTAGGACAGCACTCGCCTGAGGAAATTGTAGCAGCTCTCTGAGCTCCGCCCATCAAACAACCCATTAGCAGATATTTCAGTCAAGTGCCATCTGTATTTGAGATGATTCATTTCCTCAATTCAATAAATGGAACATAACAGGATGACTGGCTAATAGGAAGCCCAGCCCACTAGATACTCTTATTGGCAAAGTAGTTCATCCACTTCTCCCTACATTTCAGTGCATGTTTTCCTAAATTCAGATTGTGAAACCTATTATAAAAGTTATAATTAACAGGAGTGACATAAAAAATATGCTCAGTGCTACACTTTATTCCAACTGATAAGCTTAGAAATGTAATGATAATTATTTACATATTGATTTTGCTAATTTTTCCAATAACATTACACTCATAATGAGGTCTGTGGTTAAACCAGGAGATGACAATGTTAATGGATGTAGAATTTTTGCTACTACAAATCTACAGACATGATCATAAAACATTATTTTGAAAAATCATCAAACGCGAGTTCAATGAAACTGACAACTGAGGCAGGGTTGTCTTATAACAAGAGCTCTGTGATCTTGTGGTTAACAATCTAGTCTTCTGATTGTGTGGTCCTCAGTTCAAGTCTAGGTATTCCATTTGTTTTTATAAACCATTCCAACCTACACACAGCTTATGCGTTAAATATAACATCAATTCTTAACTATTCGTGTCAGAGAATACTTAAGCAAAGACTCATAACTAATGCTTCTTAACATACTGACCACATAACTACAAATGGACGTAACACTGAAAGAAACCAACTCGGGTTTCAGCTGCGTTGAAATCGCATCACCTGGAAACTAGTTTTTTTTTTCAAACTGCCCATATATTTGGAAAATAAATATTTTACAGTAAAACAAACTTACCCTGTCAAAAACAAGTCATTTATTGCTGACATTTTCCTAATTTTAAGCTACGTCGGTGGACTGTAACAAGTTCACACTGTTGCCAACGAGAACAAAAACTAAATAATATTACTGTAGAAATTTCTCTTTATACCTCTGGCTTTACATCTTGTCAATGTTGAAGTCATTAGAGGCAGGAATGGACTGGAGGCAAGAAATGATAAAGAATTTGGTAATGGACTTTTGAAGGAAGCATCCCGGCATTCTCCCTGAGTGTCTAGGAGAAATTGTGGAAAACCCAAATCTGGATGGACACACGGGGATTCAAATGCAAAGGCGTACTGTTATTGGTTATCCACTAGTTTCACTTTTTCATTGCTTTTCATATTTGGTCTATGATAACATCCATAAAATTGTTAAAAATTCTACATAAAACAAAATTCAAAAAAATGATAATATATCTCTAAAACTAAAATGATTCCATGAGAGATTGAGTTTTCAAAGCAACTCTGAAATCAGCTTAATTTTTTCTTTCTCTCACACCATCTTGCCCCCCACCCCCTTTTTCTCCTGCCCTTAGCAGCTCTCAAATTTCATTTCAACCCTTAGACTTCCTCCTACAATGTTCTGATTGAACGCTTTAAGACTTCGTGATATTTAAATATGCGAAAGAAAGTTTTGCTGGTCATTCTAGGACAGTGATTTTGATGTTAACTCACTGAGTTGGAATAAAATATGCAGTAGGTGCAGTTTTGGTTTAGGAAAAACTGCACTACAAGAGAATCAATTCTGACTTTATCAATCAAGAAAAACAAAGATACTTCCATGTCATTTGATGATTTAGAAGAATCTTTTGATAATGTTAGGAGCGACACGATGTTCAAAATTTTAAAGAAATCTAACTTATTGAGATAGAAGAATACTTGGTAATCTACATAAGAATCAAGTGGCTAATAAAAGTAGAGAATAATGAGAGACATGAATCAGGTAAAAAAATAGATGTCAGACAAGATTGTAGTTTATCCCTATCGATATTCAACTTAATTGTAGAGGAAGCAATAAAAGAGAAATTTGAATGTGGCATAAGTGTTCAAGGAGAAAAAATCAGTATGCTACGATTTGTCCTGTTAGCAGAATAGACTTAGGATCTGAAAGAATTACTGAATGACATGAACAATATACTGCGGGAGGATTTTGGAGTAAATATAAATCAAAGCAACACAAAAGAAACGATAGGAACAATAGTAGATTAAAAATAAAAATGGAATTGGATGCAAAAGGAGAAGTAAAATTGCAACTGATGGCTGAAGGAGGAATGGTGTCAAAAGCAGAGTAGCACTAGCAAAAAGAGTCTTCATGAAAAAAAGAAACCTTCAAGTTTCAGATATTGATCTAGGAATTGGAAAGAACTTTTAAAAACTCTATGTGTGGAGCACAGTAATTTGTGGTAATGAAGCTTAGACTTCAGGAATGCTAGAAAAAAGGAAAACTGAAGCATTCAAAAAGTGGCGCTATAGAAGGATGCTGAAAATTAAGTGGACAGTTAAAGTACAAAATGAACATGTTTTGGAAATGGTGGTTGAGGAATGAAGTTTGTGGAAGAGTCTTACAGAAAGAAGAAAAAGGATGGTGGATCATATTTCGAGACATGCAGGATAGGTTAATTTATTAAATGGGGGGGGGGGGGAGTCGAAGGTAAGAACTGCAGCAGAAGACACAGTTTAGAGTATATGAAGCAGATACTAGAGGACGTAGGTTGTAAGCGGTATTTTGAGATGATGATGTCAGCCCAATATAGGAAGCGATGGATTGCATCTGACCAGACAAGACATTGTTCACAGCAAAATATAAAGAAAAAATGATTCATTGTCAAATCAAGCAGGTCTTATACTTTTGACCTTTAAAGTGAGTTGTAGACATATGAAGGAAGAATTAAAAAAAAAAAAAATTTACTTACAATTGTTCCTGTAATGTGACGGTATCAAATTAGGTTTCCTTAGAAGAAACTTCATAATATGTCCTTGGATCTATCATAGTAACAACTTTAGACTCACAGATACTGCTTGAAAGAGAGACAAGGTTTTCTTTCTTTTCTTTTCCTCTTTTTTTTTTTTTTAAGAAATTCTATATTATTCAGAAAGTCTTGTAAACTATTTAAAATTTAAATAACAGTGTCAGCATTCTGCACATGAAATGTATATGTTAAAAGATCAACTTGTAATTAAAGGTGTGTTGGGTGCTTTTTTATACTTTTACGCTCATTAACTTTAATATAATACTAATCTGATAAATCGCAAGATTATCGTGCACTGCTATAGTATGAGATGGAATCAGCTACTTCATAGGAAATTACGCTTTCACACAAAACTATAGGTCATGAAGGCTAAAGGTTAATTTTTAAATGCTGAACTTCTATAGCCAACTCTTTAGGCCGGTGTCATTGTAGTACAGTGATCAGTGATCAGTGGCATCAAGCGTCTGATACGGCATTAGCTGGTTTGAGCTCCGGTGGTTGAAGAACTTTTCAGAACTGAAACTTGGTCAGGAGAGTTGGTGGTGCATCATTACTAATCACCAGATTGTGCACCAAAGTCCTGGGTTAAATCCCAAAACTCTGTAGCGCGTATGGAGTGAAGGTATACCACACTTTTGACAGTGATTCATCCGCCAGATGTGGACGTTAAGCTGGCGGCCCCATTGATGTGTTTTGGAAGAGAAGGCCTGAATGGTCCGGCACCATGTTTCAGCCTCTCATCTGCAACACTAACAACAGTCTAAACTGAACATGCACACAATCACAATCCACCCTTTTGTCGAGTTGTGTAGGATTCCCTTCGATTGATCAGGTATGCAGTACACACGTGAATAGGCTACATGGGTGGGAGGGGCCATGTATAGTGCACTCCGGGATTTTTTAGGCTGAGGGAGGATGACCCGAAAGTGGGATTATAGTTACAGGCAGCCCAATTAAATTTGACACCATATGTTAGGAGTAGCTTAAATCAATCTCGACCATTAAAAGTACTTGTTATTAACTGTAGAAGTGTTTGTAACAAGCAGCCTGAGCTTGAAAGTGTTATTAGTAGCTCAGAACAGATATTGTATTATGTACTGTAAGCTGGTTAAAAACAGATATAAGTTCAGCAGAAATTTTTAAAAATAGCATCAACGTTTTCCGCAAGGATAGGTTGCATTCCAATGGAGGTGGTGTATTTATAGCTGTTAGTAAACACCTGACATATAACAAAATATATATCGATACAGTCTGTGAAATCCTATGGATTAGACTCAACGTAGCTAGGACAAAACTTGTAATAGGGTCTTTCTATTGTCCACCAGTTGCAAATGTAAATATTGCTATATAAGTAATATAGCTCATCAATTTCCGGATCATGCAGTAATACTAGGAGGTGACTTCAACTTTCTGTATATTGACTGGACTAATGATATTCAGTTTACTGGTGGCAGGGATAAAACATCCTGTGAAATTATTTTTGACCTTATCTCAGGTGAGATTAGAGGACATTGTAACTAAACAGTCCTATAATCGTAATTGTCCCTGCCTCAAGGGACTTTACTCATCAACTTTATTATATTACTTTATGTTACCACGGTCGCCAGACTGGGGAATATCCGGGATATATAGAGAAAGGAAAATAAATGAAATCCTATCACTGCTTTTGACATTTACTGTTTGCCACAGTGTGATTTATTAATATTACTTCCACATTCTCACCCGGATGGGCATCAGTCAATAAAATTACTTTCATGTATCCGAAGATTACAATGTTCTTTAAGTGTGAAGCACTTTTTCTTTCGACACATCTGTCCCCGCCAGCACTGTTACCTTGCGACCAGCCACACTCACACACTCCCCGTGACTGCCTGACATTGCCCACCTCATGGCAGGGGTGCCAACCGTCGCACACACAACAGTACCAGTCACTTGTACTGTTACACTTCCCCCCTTAAAATGGAACAAATGATAGGGATTGACAAACCCAAACATTTGTTATAAATTTAAGAAATTTAACTACAGTAGACAAAACAATACATCCAAGTTTACCACATCTTAGTTATAGAATTCTGATGATCATCCACTACTGTTTTTAACTATTTCAATTAATATGGTTAAGAAAATAAATTTAAAGCTAATTACATGCAAAACAATCATAAAATTCTATATCTACTGACACGGATCATCTAACTGCGTAACCAAGAACAAACTTATAATTAAAAGATTTTTTGTTTTTTTGTTTATTAATACAGCTTTAGCAGTCTGCCTGCTCCAGACACTATCTTCACTGCTGCCTTTTAATGGTGGTATTTATCACACGACACTTCCCACACACTTTTCAATGCTCACTGGATCTGTTGTGCTTTGGTCTTAGCTCAGAAATAGAAGTAGGAAAATGTGGAAAAAATAGAAAGAAAAGTCAAAAAGTTTCTCCTTGGTGAAAGAAAAATTGTTTCCATCATGGAAAACAAAAGCCTTTGTAATTCTTCAGATTTTCTGGAAAAGCATGCATGATCTAGAAGGTAGATTAACCTCTAATATACTTAGATCAACTTCTCCCTCGACATTTTCCTTTTTCTTGAATTTAACTACATCTCGTCCCTCACTGAATAGAGCTAGGCCTTTTTTCTTTCTCCTCTTCCAGACTGCATTTTCTTCTTCTTTCTTCCTCTTTACATTTCTTGCTTCATCATACAGCCTTATTCCACTCTGTCTTCTTTCATTTTCTCCTTTGGAATTACTGCTGTTGGAATATGTTGGGCCACTGTGCTCTGTTTGTGGATGTAGACGGCTTTCATTGTTGTCTACCAGTCTTGATGAGAGTGCTCCAACTGACATCAAAACAATTGTGGTCCAGTTGTCACTGTCGTCAATCCATCTTCTCACATCTTCTCACATCTTCATCCTCCGGTGCCTCCAGGGTGAAATCCTTTTTCAGCTCTTTCTTCACCCATCCAGGAACTTGTATCTCGACACGATCATCTACTAAAATATCAGTTGAAACTTGAATTTTGTCCCTGTTGGATATCTTCAACACATCAAATAAAAGGACGTCTACTTCAGTCTTCATTTCAGAATAGCTCTGTTGTCGACCCTTCTCTAGAGTTTGGTCATGATCCTCTACCCCCTTCAATCTTGTTGTTGCGACTACTAGTTGTTTCTGTTAATTGGGTAATTTGTTTTTGTGTGAAATCTGACCCCTCGTACAAACGATGAGTTGACTGAGATAATAAATACTTCCCATGTATTGTGCATTTTTCTTTGTAATTTTCCAGATCCTTCTTCGATTCAGCCAAATGAATTGTATCATTTTCCATATTTTCCTGAAGATCCGAAAACCAGCCGTCGAACTTCCTAATACTTTCCTCAACTGAGGATCTGAGCACTTAATATTCCGACCGAATATCAGTCTTGAGAGTTTCCAAATCGGCTTTCATATCTGCACGCAAATTTTGTAGTTCACTTTGGATATCTGGAGTCTTGAAGAATGCCTCCCAGGGCGCATCGTTATTTTCTCCTTTTCAATTCATGCTTCCTTCCCAGAAAATCGAAATATAAACATTCAGACACAAATTTAGAGTACAAAACCACAAAAGAAAAGTTCACAATTTCCAAGGCAAGGGTGCCCTAAATAAGTATTTTTTCATGTAGAAGATATGAAGCACAAAGCTTAGTAAATCATTCCTTTTATAGGAAATTGAAAAAAAAATATTGCTATCCCTGATGTCAGGATAGACAGAAAATTCCAAAAGAAGAAAAGAAAAAATTCGTTTTTGGAAGAAAACTAAAGAAAAAATTTGGTTGGGCAAGAATTTAATTGCTAGGCAAAGCAAATAAATAAAAGGTTCCTATCTGGTCTGCCAGCTGCGTATTTGTCCCCTCGCCGCATCTGCGCTGCGCCGCTTTAGCTGGGCTCAGACACCCTCTTCAGCAGGCTGTCAAGGTCGTTGCTCCGCCACTGCATAGGAATGGTTGGCTGCATAGACACCCTGTGTGGCGGTGTCTCAAGGTCGCTGCTCCGAAGCCGCTACCCCGTTTTTTCTTCGTCGCGCTGTGTAGCATTGGTCGTCTCCCTGCGCCTCTCAGCTCAAACCATATGTCGGGAGAACAGTTTTGCGCAATGTCTCGAGTTCTTTGTCGTTGCGTCTCAATGCTCCACACTCCCCGTGATTGCCTGAAATTGCCCGCCACACAGCAGGGGTGCCAACCGTCGCACACACAACAGTACCAGTCACTTGTACTGTTACAATGTGTTAAGAATACAATGCACAAGGCCTTTAATGACTTTTGTTGCAATTTGATTTCCATGAACGTCAATGAAAACCCAAAGAAATTTTGATTGTTTGTAAAAAAAAAAAAAAAAATTAGTGAAAGTGACAACAATATGGCAGTTCTGCTACAAGATGGTCGGAAAGTTGATGACAGCTGCAACAGGACTACCGTATTAAATTCTGAATTTAAAAATTCTTTCACTGATGAAAACATGGAAGACATTCCCACCTTTCCACGGTGTGTAGAATTTGAGATGGATCTGGTACTAATTGATAGTGTGGGTATTATAAAGCAAGTGGGGGAAAGCGCCGGGTCCCGATGGTATACCAGTAAGAGTATTTTCGGAATGCACAGAAGAAATAGAACCATTTCTGTCAGATATATATCATAAATCTTTAGAAGAAAGAAAAGTACCTTCTGAATGGAAAATAGCGCAGGTGATTCCTGTTTTCAAGAAAAGAGATCAGACAGATCCCAGAAACTATTGACCCATATAACTAACATCTGTTTGCAGTAGAATTCTAGAGCATGTCATAAGCTCTAACATAATAGAGTTTCTAGATGAAAGCAAGTTACTTATAACATACCAACACGGATTTCGGAAGAACAGATTGTGTGAAACACAACTGGCCCTATTTTTGCATGACATACAGAAAGTTATCGATGCAGGTTCACAAGTTGATGCAATTTTCTTGGATTTTCAGAAAGCTTTTGGCCACATGGCAGGGACAACCTGAGAGATTTTCTCCATCACTTCAACAGTATAAACGAGAACATCACGTTTACGATGGAAGTGGAAGAAGACGGCCGGCTGCCTTTCTTAGACATCCTTATAGAAAGGAAACCCGACGGGACTCTAGGACACTCTGTGTACAGGAAACCTACTCACACAGACCTGTACTTGAATGCGCGTAGCCATCACCATCCAGCGCAATGTAAGACAGTGCTCACCATACTAGTTCACAGGGCTCGGGCTATATGTGACGCTGACAGTCTACCGGAGGGAACTGAATCACCTGCATCAGACCTTCAGACGCAACGGGTATTCTGAACGTCAGATAGGACTGGCTTTCCGTGAACCAAGACGCAGGCTTAACAACACCGATAAGGAGCCACTGGATCGTCTGGCCTTCCTGCCATACTCTGGTGCCACAATGTCGAGGATAGGACGGGTCCTAGCAGAAAGTGGGATTAAAACCATCTACCTACCACCGCCGAAACTGAAAAACATTTTGCGATCCCCCAAGGATGACCTTGCTCTGCGAACACCTGGGGTATACTGTGTCCCTTGTGAATGCGGGAAAAGGTACATTGGGAAGACAATACGGTGTACCAACCAGAGATGTTTAGAACATGCTCGGCACGTTCGTCTAGGGCAAAAGGAAAAATCAGCGGTGGCACAACACAGCCTCGAACAGGGCCACGGCTTCGATTTTGAAAGCACCAGAGTACTGGCACACACCAGAGGTTTCTGGGACAGCATTCTCATGGAAGCTGTTGAAATTTGTCTTGCCTCAAACCTCATGAACTGATACGGCGGGTACCAACTGAGTGATGCTTGGACGCCAGTCATCGAAGCGATGCATCAGTGGCGCTGCCGAGGACTGCACGACGTGACGCGCCCGTCTCAACTGAGCACAAGCTAGGCACTAACAACACCACCCTGCACCCCGACGGCCGGGTGTTGCCTACTTCAACCAATCACGGACTCGCTCAACACAACCGTGCACTGGGCCTCTTGGCAGGCTATAAGAACTGAGCCTTTCCGCTGCATCAGGCACTTCACCAGAAGATGGCGACAATGAATTTAGTCGCCGAAATATCGTGTGACAACGCATTCTTGACTCAGCTAGTCACCCGAGAACATTTCATACATTCTCAACGTCGAGAAAGACTTCGTCCATATATATATTAACTTCATGATTAAAAACCGTACATTTATGTAAGTTGTGGATTAACTATCAGCACGCTTGGCAACTTCTGTAGAACAATTTGAAAAGTTTGCACCTTAGGTATCTTTGATCTACAGAATTAAAGACCACTGTAATTAAAATGATATTATTCATGTTTCTCAAAGATTTCAGGCGAAAACCAGAAAAAAATCAAACAGTTTAAATCCCACCGTCGAGTAGTGAAATCAAAATTTTTAACTAATGTTGAATATGATGGAAATTTATTTGGTGACTTGAATGTCTGTTTAGCTATAACAGGTCGGGATCATGGATAGGGGAAGAAGCTGTCAAAAAGGTTTTATGAAGTGCTATTTGGTTTTGGAGACAGAACTTTGCAACAAGTCGGGATGGAATGCAGCAGTTCAACAGTACTATTTACACATTGTGCTTATCTCATTAAAAGCTATCTTTCCTCATTGAAATTCGCCTATCTTTCCAAAGCAGTGATTACCCTTAAAACCGTACTGTCCACTGATTAAGGAGTTTCTTCAAATTTCTATAACTTTGTGGTTCTCAGTATTGTGCTAAATCACATTACAATTCGTGCATTGCTTAATATATGAGCATAAACCTTATGTTCAGCCATCACTTATTAAATACAATGATGCTTGTGTAGCCGAGGAGAACAGAAATAATCTCGTTTTGTATTGAATTTTCCATTCCAAGTTGCAGGTGGCAAAAGTGGAAAGTTTATACTTAAATGATTTACTGCTATCATGTTGCTCTGAAGTTTGAAGATTTGCATGAATAAGAACTACAAGAAACTATAGTGCCTGTCTTAAGATTCTGATTATTACAGGTCTATTATTTTAAAATGTAGCTCTAGACCCAATATTTGTTCATATTTTTCTTTCTTTAAATCTATAAATGAGATTCCCTTGGTTCTGCTACTCGTGTAGAGATCACAGGTACTGCCTATGCATTTGTGGTATAGGCTGTTCGAGCTCTGCGGATTGCCAAATTGATGACGTGTGTGCATCACTTAACTCATTTGGTCGGCTTGAGACAGGCGTGGGTGTCTGGGGTTTTGATTAATTCTTGTTTTTGTTGTGTATTGTCCATGTGGTGGTGAAAAATAAATATAGGCTCTTGTGGAGAAAAATAAAACGTTGTAAATGCCACTAACAAAGAAAAACTACCAAATAGAACTCAACACAATAAAGGAAATAGCAAATAAAAATGGATATAAATCACAGTCAGTTGACACAATTAACAGAAAAATAATAAACAAAATGGAAAAAAGAAGAGACAATAACTAATACAACTAAACTTCAGCCACATAAAACACACCCACAACATAGAAAATTCAAAACAATTCACAAACCACAAAAGACAATGAAAATAAAAGTAAATGGTACCCAGTGACATATTCCAACAAATACTCCCACGGAATTAAAAACATTTAAAAAATAAAAATAAAGCATAAACATTGCTCTAAAAACAGATAACTCTGTACAAAAATAAATAAAAACTCACATAGACAGAGACAACTATAAAAACTCAGGCATTTATCAACTGTCATGACAAAATTGTGAGACAATATACTTAGAACAGACAAGAAGACAGTATAAAACAGATATAAAGAACACATGAGGACACTTAATTACTGCAAACACTCCACATTTGCTGAACATCTAATAGAAAATGGAACATAAAAAAGTACAGTGATCTCTCTCTCATGATCCCACAACCAACTGCCTGCAATTTACATGACTGAATGTCAAATTGTCTGAACTGCTAAAACAATAAAAGGCCTAGGTGACAAACTAACCTCATCTGATCATATTAATTGTATGACACTTCATGCTTGTCAAAGCCAAGGTTTTATTAATAAGAAAAGTAAGGAGTTCAGAAATACCAAAATATTGATACACCTTTTCTCATCATTCGTCAAGCCCATACTGAAGTATAGGCCTCTTGTCTTACCACTGTTTACTGAATTACGCATCAGTTGTATTGAAAAAAATTTGGCAAAAATTTACTGTATTATAAGTGTCCTGAGGATGTAATATTTTTTATGATGTTTATCACCAATACAAGCTCAGTATCCTAAGACAAGTAACCAATCTGACTTTGAAGTTGTCAATGGGCTGGTTGATTCACCAGAAATCTTAGCCAACTTTGGCTTTACCTTCTCAAAGGCTGTGTTAGGAGCTACAGGCTACAGCAGAAAGATCAAATAAAAACTATGTTTACTTTGGTCCTTGAACTAGAATAGCCAGTTTGCTGAACCAGTATACTGCAGGTATCAAACTTTTTTGGGATCTCTCTCATCATTCTCAGCAAGTGTTAAAAAGCTACTACTGAGTAATTAAGTTTATTTTTTAATTTTCACATATATAATGCGGTGCAGTATCCCTTGGTGATTTAATTAATTGCCATCTTTTTTTTATTAAACTTAAATGTTATTTGTATAATATATTTATGTATAATGCTAATTGGCATAAAATTAATAATAAATTATTCTGTGACAGTGCATCTTCTTTTGCTGTAAATTGATTCATGTCCAAATCCATAGAATCATATATTGGGCTCTATGGAAAATGGTTGTATTGAATAATTCAGTAGTAAAGGAGGACCTACTTGACCACTATTTCTACTGTATTTGCATTCCAATCCAAATATTTATCTTCTGCTAACTACAGTTTACTAATGTTCAGGGTGACAGATTACGTAAATAATGTATTACTTGTGCTGGTATTTTTAATTATAATCAGCTCTTATTACTGTGTTGCTTATATATCGCTGTCTCTCTCTCTCTCTCTCTCTTTTACTGTCATCAGTTTCTCTACTTGTTTGAAGCAATCCTCCATCACTTCCTATCTTGTGCTAACCTCTTCATCTCAATATACCCCTTACAACCCAAGTCCTCAATTATCTGCTTCATATGTTCTAATCTTTGTCTACCCCTACCGTTCATTCCTCCATTAGAAAATTAATCAGTTCCACATGTCTTAAAATGTGATCCACCATCTTGTCTCTTCTTTCTGTTAGATTCTTCTACAACCTTCTATCCCCATCCATCATTTCCAAAACGCATTCATTTCGTACTTTATCTGTCCACATAATTTTCATCGCCACATTTAAAATGCTTCAATTTTCCTTCTTTCTGGTATTCCTAAAGTCCATGCTTCACCACCATAAAGTGCATACATAGAATTTTAAAAGTTCTTTCTGAGTCTAGATCAGTGATTTCCAAATTTGTTTTTCCTAAGTGCCACTTCAGTGTGATGAACCCCATGCATTCATTCCAATCGAATGCTTCACACAATCAAAGAATTGCAGTAATATATTTCACACACCCGCAGTTTGTCTTAAAATACATTTTCACGATAGTAATGTTTACGTAATTGTTTTTTTTTTTTTTAATTATCATAGTGATTACCTTAGCAAAGAAATCACCATACGTATCCCTTTAAGCAACCTCATATACTCCTTTGATTATGCGTAATAACTAACTGGGAAGCATTGTTCTGAATCAATATTTGATATTTGTCATGAAGGTTCCTTTCACTAGTGCTATTTGGCTTTTAACATCATTCTTGCTTCGGCCATCAATTACAGTTTTATATCCTAAGTAACAGACTTCACTTAGTTCTCATATTGCATCTGATCCTGTTTTTATATTTAATCTACTATGACTGATATTATTTCTGCCAAGTCTGTTCTGTTGTTAGCAAATGGTAGCATAGTGATTTTTTCTCCTTGAACTCTGATGCCATTTTCAAATTTCTCTTTTACTTCTTTTGTTGCTTCCTCTACATACCAGCTAAATATTAATAGGAATAGACTACACTTTTGTCTTGCACAGTTTTTAACTGATGTATGCCTCTCATACTCTCTACTTTTAATGTAGACAGTTGATTCTTATATATATTATATTCTTTTATCTCAGCGTTTTAGACCTGATTTATTTAAAATTTTGAACATTTGTTCCACTTATCATTATTAACAGCTTTTTATAAATCAACAAACATCATAAAAGTATCTTTATTTTTCTTGATCGGCCCTCCAAGTATTAATCGTAAAGCAATAATTGCTTCTCTTATACTGCGGATGTTCCTAAACCCAAACTAATCTTCACCTACTGTATTTTCTATTCTTCTGTTTATTACCCTGTTAAGTAATTTTGAAGCATGTGATATTACACTTATGGTTCAGTACTTCTCACATTTGTCTGTTTGTGCTTTCTTTGGAAGTGTGAAGATTTTCTTTCATTAAAATCAGTCCTAACTCTTCGATATCGGTTTGAATAACCTTTAGATTTTTCTTCTCCTGGGGTTTTGGAAGTTTTGCAGGAATCTCATCAATTCCAACCACCTTATTTGAGTTCAAATCTTTCAAAGCTCAGTAAAATTCTGTCCTTAAAACATTATCTCTTAAGCCATAAATGTCGAGAACATGCAGTACTGTGATGTTCAAATCATCCCCATCATACATTTTCTTTATGTATTCCTCCCATTGGTTAGCTCTATCTTCTGAGCTTAAAAGTGGTTTCCAATCAGCAGCTTTAATGTTTATATATCTTTTTTCATTTCTTCAAAGTTCTGTTTGATCTTCCTATAGGCCACGTCTACTTTACGTACAACCATTTCCTTTTCTACTTCTTTGCTTCTTTCTTACAACCACTGTTCTTTTTCTTTCTTACCTCTTATGTAGATACAACAGTACTAATGATTTGAATGTGATTTGTGTGTGTGTGTGTGTGTGTGTGTATGTGTGTGTATATGTGTGTGATAATACTCTTTCTGCTCTTTGACAAATGAAATTTTTCTACATAAAAATTTTATCTTTATCTTTCTTTTCTTGTGTGTGTTCTTGTTGTCAGTAAACATCACCATTTCATAAAATTTTCAGTGTTGGTTTATTGGCATTGTCATTTTTAGTGTTGGTTTATTGGCATTGTCATTTTTCTCCTTAGCAAATATTTGTGTCTTTAATTGATTCTCTTACAGCTAAAACCAAAACTGGTTAAACAGGTATGTCATTTTGTACAGCCATATCCTCGGTTGGTATGCAGAAGAAATTTATGTAACAGCTTTGATAAATCTCTTCGCAGAAAATACGAATAATACTCTGTGATTAGGAATTTTAGTTTGCTGTGACAATTCTTTAAGTATAGAGAAAGGTACCACTACTTCATTACTTTTTCTTGGATAATGGCATAATGATTAGTGGCTATAGTTGAATGCTCCATCCTAGCATTTCCATACTTCCCTTGCCTATAATCCTTTTCTGACTTCATTACTGGCAGGTCACAACTCCCAAATTATAATGCATACCTTCAGAAAAATGCACAAGCATGTAGCAGTTTACTATATCCTTTAGTCCTCTATATTAATTTGATCTACTGCTTTTATATTGTGCTTAGTATGCAAATATCTCAAATCAGTTGGCTCATATGAGTGATAAACATGTGTATAGGTCATTCCTTAAACAATGGTAACCTTGTCATTTCTTGCAAATATGTGATAACATTGTAAATCAAATTCTTTTGAAAGTCTGAGGAATGTGCTTCTCAGTGGTAACATGCCAAAATATACATTACATTGAGAGACACTATAGACAGCTAACAACACTCAAAATAGTCATCCAGGTTATCCGTATGTTTTTGTCAACAATTGTGAACTGCCTTTCCCACCACTGGCAAAAAGACCTATGGATAACTTGGATAAGTTCTTTGCAGGCTGTATTTACTTTACTGTGTCCATTTTGCACACTGTGTTATAATAAAATAGTGATTTTATTATTTGTCCCTGCTGGTATTTTGCTATATCATTGCACTATTTGGAACTGTATGTCTGAGATCCACAAATTTGGAAGAAATAATACTGTTGTCGTTATTTGTAATGACTTTAGAATATAGTGTGTAAACAGTGGTGTTTCAAAAAAAATATTTAGTTCGCAGAATTTTGGGCAAAGAAGTGGTTCTATAAATCTGAAAACTGAAGTTTAGCTCATTTCTATTTATTTATAGTAATATAAATATAAGGAGTAAACTTTGTATATTTTAAGTAATTTAATTAGTTTACAAATTTTAGGTAAAAGCAGAATTTCCAGAAGAGGAACAACGAATTAGAACACTATTGGAGCGTGTGAACGCTCTTCAGGAGACACGACTACTCCTGGCTTCTGAAGCTGCAGATCATTCTGGGCTGATACGTGGCCTCATCATGCACGCAGAGAACGCACGGCACTTGGAAGACTTGTACGTTGTATTAATGCACAGTTTGTTTAGAAAGATAAAGATTTTAAGAGAATAGCTCTGCACTGTAGGTTCCACAATTCTGGTACATTACACTGTTCATGTTTTATTCTTTTTTCCCTTCAGCCATCATTAACCATCTCAGACGTTTCATTGATATCTTACTAACTTTAATTCTTTCTACTATATATTTTGCATTTAAATATAAAGTTATCATGAATACATTCATTCCATAGAATAAATCCATAAATAGGTGAAATCCTTGAATGGACAAAGAATTCGTTAATCTGTTTGCAGATCTGTGTTGTCTCTTATTTATGTTTTTATATATTCATATTTCAGTTATGGCTGAATTCAAAAGCATGTGAGAAATTTCGGTAAACATTACTTAAAACACAAATAACAAATATGCAAAACACATAAATAACAATATACAGTTGGTAACAATCATAATCAGACAAGCATATAATATATGAAAATTACAATTAATCAAAGTAATAGTGAGGTCAAAAGCAAAATAATTGTTTACTGCTACAGATAAAAAAAGAATTTTTTTTCGCTTGCATTCTTAAGGGAGTGAAAATAAGAAAGGCTGGAAATGTAAACCCCACACGTACCATAAACGAAGGCAAGAAAGCAAAAATGGATGAACAAATATTACAATATTTTGGTAGTATACCTTATTTATATTAGTAGAAGAGATACTTGGTAGGTAATCAAATGTGCATACACCAGTACTCACCACGTAAATTGAATCCAAAAAGCCATGTTGGATTGCAAATGCTGAATAGATAATCCATAATGACAGGGAAATAATACTGCTCGAAGTAGGGGTATATTAAAAAGGAGTAAGATATTAAATATATTTAGTAAATAAGAAGTGATAATATTAACTTTAAATTGATGTTTGGTCTAATGGAAGGTACTTATCAGAGGTTGATGCCTTGTATCAATGATGTGGTATTCAGAAGGTATTGTGACCCTGACAGCCCTCACTGGATGCTCCTAACTGTTCGCCTTTGGCCGTTCATTCTGCTGGAAAGTTGATTAGCAGTGAGGCCTATATATGAATCGGTACAGTGAGTCTTGTAAAACAAAAAGGGACCTGTACTGAAAAGTAAGAGAATCAGATAACTATACACTGAAAGCTCATTATAAACTTTATTCTAAGAAATGTAATAAAAAAAGGCCAAGAACAGGTATATATCAGACAAAATAGAGAATTGAGGCAATAAGATGAAAACTATATGGAATATAATAAAAAATGAAACAGGAAAATCTGTAAATCACTCTAAAGACATAAAAATAGAACAAAATGGATCTGTACATAGTGAAGTAGGGGAAGTTTGTTAAAAATTTAACAAACATTTTACTTCAGTTGTAAAGAAATTAGGCATAGAAAAGCAATCCCCACATAGTGCTCTATACTTTCCCAAATAGATTTGTGGAAATGCAATTGCCACCAGTAACAGTCTCAGAAATAAGTAAACTCATGAAACAGTTAAAACCTAAAAATTCTTCCAGCTATGACAATATTTAAAGTAAATTACTGAAAAGATTGTATCAATGATGTACTTGCCCACATTTGTAATGAATTCGTTATGCAAGGTGTGTTTCCAAATAGACTAAAATATGCAGTTGTAAAACCTTTGTTTAAAAAAGGAGAAGCAACATGTGTAGATAACCATCGTCCCATTTGATTACTTTCAGGATTCTCAAAGATTTTTGATAAAGTCATGTACTGTAGAGTAATAAAACATGTTATGCAGAATAATATCCTTACTAAATCACAATTTGTGTTCCAAAAAGGATCATCTATAGAAATGGCTATATATTCATTTTTAAATAACACATTTGAGTAACTGAATAATAAAATGAGCCCTGTAGGAATATTTTGTGATCTTGCAAAAGCATTTGACTGTGTAAATCATCCATTACTTTTGAAGAAAATGGAATACTATGGTATTTATGGAACCATAGGTAAATGGTTTAGATCATACATGGAAAGTCGAATGCAAAAAGTTTCCATTTATTCTAAAATAAGTAAAGATGCTTCATCAGCCTGGGAGAAAATAAAACATGGAATTCCACAAGGTTCTGTCCTAGGACCCCTCCTCTTTTTGTTGTACATCAATGACCTTCATGGAAACTTATCTGACAAAGTTAAGAGTGTTTTATTTGCAGATGACACTAACCTGACTGTGAGAAAAACACCAAACAGCAATCTAGAATTTAATGTAAGTGAAGTAGCAAATTGGTTTAAGGTAAATTCATTATAAATTTTGAAGGAAAAAAACACATTATATTAGGTTTAAAACAAAAAATTATGCACAGCCAGATTTACAAGTAAGCTATAAAAATAACACAATATTAGAAACAAAGAGTATAAAATTCCTTGGCATTAAAATAGATGAAAAACTGTGTTGCCACGAACATATCACTTCACTACTGAAGAAGTTAAGTAGTGACACCTTTGCAATACGAACACTTTCTCTAACAGCAGATCTAGAATTAACGAAACAGGTGTACTCCTCATGTTTTCATTCAGTGATGTCATATGGCATATTTTTTGGGGAAACTCTTCACAAAGTAAAAAAAGTTTTCATAGCACAGAAAAGAGCTATTAGGATGTTGTGTAAGAACTTCTTGCAGACAATTTTTTAAAAAACTCAATATTCTCAGTATATATATTCTCTCTTGTGCTTTGTCATGAATCATTCTAACGTGTTTACTTCTAATTCACAGGTATACAATTTCAATACAAGAAATAGAAATAACTTGCACAAAACACAAACATTTCTGTCATTAGTACAAAGAGGAGTTCATTATTCTGGTATACATCTGTTTAATAAACTTCCCAAGAGTATAAAACAGTCTGCAGATAATAAAGATATATTTAAAGAAAAACTGAGAGATTATCTTATTGGCAATTCCTTCTACTCCTTTCAAGAATTTGAACAAATTAATTAATTGTATTCAATATGACTTTTGCAAAATTCAGTTGTAAAAATGAATGTTTATTGTTATTCTCTTTATTTGTCTTTGGACATATACTTGTTTTTACTATGATTATGACTCATATTGTATGTATGTGTATTAACCATTACATGTTTCACATCCCAGAGGTCCTTCCTCAGCAGGGATCCATGAAACAAGATTGACAAATAAAAATAAATAAATACAGCAATTTAAAATGAGAAAAGTCTTCTAAGATTTTGTTTTTAAAATTTAACTTCCCATTTTTAACTTTCGAATATCAGTTACAGTAATTTAATTAAAAATCAGTTACTGACGACTTGGTTTGATTGCTAAAATAAAAATTCTTTCATTTGACATTTTTATTCAATATAAATAATTAGAAAGTAAATGAAGGTCTGTGACACCAATTGACATTTTCATACAACATATTCATATAACTTCTGCTTCTGTTTCCGTTTCATCTCTGGTACATACGCTGTAATATTCATTACCTATATACTTGAGTATAGAGTGAAAAACAAAAATAAAAATTTACTTTTACTTACTCTCACTAGTTTGACTGTTAGCTGATTGAACAAGGCCATCTTTTTACAGTTCAGTGGACTTGCGTCTAAGGATGATGCAAATTTATCCTCCACATTCTGACACTCAATTTGTTTCTCCTTTACAGTATGACTATGAATTTATCTATTTGAACTTTTTTGTCGATAATGCACATGTATTTAGCAGAAGCGACTACGGAAATACACGAAAGCGGCTTTCACGTATGACTGTTTTGGATGTACGATATTTTACCGTAACATTGTTGCTTTCACACATAACGATTGTATGTCATTGATCGAGCTCAGTAGGCAATCTCTGTAGAAATATCAAAGGAATTTTGCTCTTTGCTCATGGTGGTGTTGTGGGTACACAGTCAATTTTACACACATTTTTAATGATTAAACTAATATGCTTAGCTGGTCTACTCTCTCTTTCCTTCATTTTTTCTCTCATTTCTTTCATCTGTGCACGCTCAGTCACTCTCAAACTCCGGGTGGGTACTGCCATCTACCATACCCACATTATCCGCAGCCCTGATCTGGTCTTTCATATAGTAGAACCCAAATCACCAATTAATTAAAAAATTGGGTGACTTGACAAATAAGAGTTCATGATCAAAGTAGGCTGTAGTGTGGAAAAGACATTCAGACGAGGATATATAAAAAGATATAACTGAAAAAGACCAAATTCTATACTACAGTAATTCACAATTATTTGACAAGGTATGCTGTAGTACATTTGGCTTGTCCAATGATGGAAAAATTTTGCTGTGTTTGGACTGGAACAGGTACTGGTGGCTGGGTTAATGCTGCAAGTTTTGTCAATGAGGTGTGTTGCACAGAAAGATTCATACAGCAGTTTGGAAAAATCTGAAGGTGAGTATTTGTTGGTCAAAATGTTCTTGAGATTGAACATCTGGATACTGATTTTTCATTTGAACAGTTAAATCTACCGTAGATAGCTACAGGAAAGGGAATGTTTGGTTTGGAAGATACGACTGCTGTTAAAGTTTATTGTTGTATATTTTTAAGCCCAATCTGAACCAAGGCATGTTGCCAAGCTTTCCATATGGAGAAACTTTGAAAAATCAGAGTATTATATAGAGACTATTGTTATTTTCCAGTAGAAATGATGAAACACTGTTTTTAGCTTCTTCTTATCTCATTCCCTTATACACTTTTGCCATTTTTATTATAAAAAGGGGCTCCAGTCATTATTGACCCTTTAAAGCTAGTAGGTATTTTTTTACCTCCTGCAGCAGTTATTACATATTCACAGTTCTTCGTAATTTTTTCTTTCGTGTATCTCATTATGCCAGAAACAAATGATGGAAAAGGATAGAAATCATTACCTGTTGGAGCAAATGGTATGCCAGTGTTAAAATAGAAACATTTCATGAAAAAAGATACAATTAAAAGTATTTTACACAACTTTTTATCAGTATGGAGTGTGCTCCCATGATTGAGGACCAGCACAGGAAAAAATGAAAGTTGGAATGGAGAGGAGATTGTGCAAAAAACCCTAGTTAAAAGCACTGATCAAAAAGAAATTGGGGTGTTGATAAAGAAACAGAAGAAATTCACTAAAATTTCAGGGATGACATTGCTATTCCTGTTTATCTGGAAACAAGTGTGTAATGGAGAAAGAGAGGGAGGCAGACATAGATTGAGACCAGCAGTCCAAGTAATGTTTGTATGTCAGCTCCCTGCATCCTCGGGAAGTAGTAAGCAGAGGTAGCTGCTGTCATGGGCAGATGTGCAGAATGGTAAAAATTCTGGGTGTACACTGTACGCATATGATCATTTATGCTACTCATCTCATTTGTGGTCTTGAGTAGAAGTCTGTTGGTATTTAAGCTGAAATGCCTTATGTGTAACATGGCTCATAAAGTGAAATATTTCTGTGGATATGGTCTTGGTGGGAACAAATTTGGTGGATTTCATGGTGTTGTCTATTATGGTGGGAAAGGGGAAAGTTTTCTATCTGGGTGAGTATAGTATCTGTAAACTAGAAGTTAACTTTGGTTTGCTGGTATCTGTTAAAATCATTTAAAAAAAAAAAATAGAAGAAGAGTCTCATTTCTGTACAAACTCATACCCCTGCTTCAGGATGTAATTTATGGATTTAAGGATAGAAAATATTAGGTTAGCAGAATTGGACTGCAGCTACTTCTGGATGGTGTAAGCAGTAAGGGAAGGGGGTGACGCAGTTAAGTTTCGCAGATCTCCACTAATATGATGGCTTTAGATATGTTATCATCAAAATAGGTGTCTCTGCCATACTGCATAGGATGAAATGATAAAGGACATTGTTTCAAGGAAGACTGTGCAAATGTGGCAAAGTGATGTTAATGGCCAAAGTCTTGACCTTTAGGGAATCAAAGCAAGATAGACTTAATTTGCACTATGGGTACAGATTTTTTCTCTCCCTGAAAACTTATGCCACATGGAAATTTTTCTTTGACTTTCTTCATTGCTTCTTCTACATACAAGTTGAATATTAACGGGAATAGACTACAACCTTGTCTCACACCCTTCTTAACTGATGCATGTCTCTCGTGATTCTCTACTTTTATTATAGCCACTTGATTCTTATATAGTTTATAGAGTATTCTTCTATCTCGATACTTTAGACCTGACTTCTTTAAAATTTTGAACATCTTGTCCCACCTAACATTGTCAAAAGCTTTTTCTAAATCAACAAATGCCATAAAAGTATCTTTGTTTTTCTTGATCCGCCCTTCAAGTATTAATCTTAAAGACAGAATTGCTTCCCTTGTACCACGATTTTTCCTAAACCCAAACTCATCTTCACCTACTACCCTTTCCATCCTTCTGTATATTATTCTGGTCAATAATTTTGAAGCATGTGTTGTTAGACTAATGGTGCAACAATTCTCACATTTGTCGGCTTGTGCTTTCTTTGGAGGTGTGAAGATGATATTTTTATTAAAATCAGATGGAATTTCTCCTGTTTCATAACTTTTTGATATCAGCTTGAATAATCTTTCGATTCCTTCCTCTCCTAGGGATTTAAGAAGTTCTGCAGGGATCTCATCAATTCCAACTGCCTTATTTGCTTTCAAGTCATTCAGAGCTTTATTAAATTCTGTCCTCAAAACAGGATCTCCTAAGTCATCAATGTCGACATCACCTTCCTTTTCCATTACACTATTGTTCAAGCCATCCACAACATACAGTTTCTCAATGTATTCTTCCCATCGGTTAGCTCTATCTTCTGAGCTTAAAAGAGGTTTCCCATCGCCAGTTTTAATGTTCATACCTCTTTTCTTCATTTCCCAAAATTCTGTTTGATCTTTCTGTAGGCAACATCTACTTTACCTACGACCATTTCCTTTTCTACTTCTTCACACTTTGCTTGTAGCCATTCTTCTTTTGCTATTTTGCATTTCCTATTTATTTGATTTCTAAATTGCCTGTACTGCTCTCTTCCTGCTTCATCCTGAGCATTTTTGTACCTTCTCCTATGATCCATTAGCTCCAAAATTTCTTCCGTGATCCAAGGTTTGCAGGCAGCTTGTTCCCTAAAGCCTAATATTTCTTTACCAGCTTTCATTATTTCGGTCTTTAATGCATTCCATTCGACCTCGGTTGAGCTCCTTTCAGAGTTACTTCTTAGACCCAAGTCTACTATTTCTGCAAATATTTCTCTTGTGCTAGATTGTTTCAGTTTATTCACTTTCAGTCTGTTCTGCTTATACTGCTTCCTTATTCACTTAAATTTCAGCCTGCACTCCATTGTTATCAAATTATGGTCAGAGTCTATGTCTGCTCCTGGGTACGCTTTACAGTCTAGAACTTGATTCCTGAATCTCTGTTTGACCATGATATAATCCAGCTGATATCTGCCTGTATTCCCAGGACGTTTCTAGGTGTATATTCTTCTTGCATGGTTCTTAAACAGTGTGTTTGCCACTACTAGCTTATATCTTTCACAAAATTCTAGCAACCTGCTTCCTCGCTCATTTCTTTCTCCTAGACCAAAACTTCCTACAGTATTCCCTTCTTTTCCTTCTCCCACTATTGCATTCCAATTACCCATGATTATTAGATTTTCCTCCCCCTTCACATATTGGATTAATTCTTCAATTTCAGCGCATATTTTTTCTATTTCTTCATCATCTTCCTGTGATGTTGGCATATACACTTGTACTACTGTGGTTGGGACGGGCTTAGTTTCTAACCTGATCAAAATAATCCTGTCACTAAACTATTCATAATAACTCACCCGTTTCCATACTTTTTTGTTCATTACAAATCCTACACCAGTGACTTCGTTGACAGCTTGTGTGCTGATTATCCTGTGTTCCCCAGACTAGAAATCCTATGCATCCTTCCATTTAATCTCACTAATTCCAACAACATCTAACTTAAGTTGTTCCATCTCCCTTTTTAAGTTTTCTAACCTACCTGCCCTATTCAGACTTCTAACATTCCACGCTCCGACTCGTAGAATGTTTCTATCCATTCTGATGACTCCTCCCTGAGCAGTCCCCACCCGGAGATCCGACTGGGGGACTATTTTACCTCCGGAATATTTTACCCATGAAGAAGCCATCATGATATATGTAATTTGAGAGGATTACATGTCCTTGGGATACCCTTTGGGTCTTTAATGCAGTGATTTCCCGTTGCCTTCTGCATCCCCATGCCGTTGATCATATCTGATTCATCCGCCTTTAGGAGCCGTTTCCAACCCGATGGGCAAGAGGGTGCACTGAACCGCTCCCCGCTCTTCCGCCCTCCTTTCGGAGGCCGTTGGCAAGCAGTGGGTGATTCCTTATACCGGCAATCTTTCAGTCGCCAGAGCCTCATCCGTGCAAACAGGGTGCATCACGTGAAGGCGAGGTTGACATTTGGTTGGAAAAAGCTAGTATAGCCTCTTCCAAACCCTTACACCCCATGTTCACATGTAAGAATAATATTAAACACAATAATTACTCATTATGTTTCAATTTTTCATTCCAAAAAAATGTCTATAGTGGGTCTAAATCTAATAGAGGATACATAATTTTATATGTGGTCTGCGGAGTTATGATGCATTTCGAAAGTGGCCCGCAAGATCATTTGGGTTGGGCACCCTTGACTTAGGTAATCACAAACACCACCTCAGAGCATTAACATAAAAACAAATTTTACACATAGATGATGCCTCAACAAGATATGGAACATCTCCAAGAATAAAGCAGAGATTTAATTTCTTGGGGTGAGTTTTGAAAACAAAAAAAAAGGATTTAACATATAAGCACTAACCGTCGTTTGTAGAACAGTTTTTATTATTATTGTTAGTAGTATAGTTCTTGTTCTATAGATCACAGCTGGAGAAACTCCTCTCATATGTCAAACATGTAAAGGTAAATATGTACATATACGTGATGAATACTAATTATGGTGAAAACTATTATACATTACAAATTAACAAATGTCAGCTTCAAAAGTTACAACAGCATTTTCTTAGACTTATATGTTAATTGTCTTATAAAAATTCTCGAATGCAGTTGAGGTTGTATGCAATACAATAATTCTTAGATATTCTGTGAATGCATCTTGATTGTCTTCAGACTGTTTTGTACACAGTCAAAGGCTTCCATGGCTGAAGTCAATAGTTCCTATGCTGTCTGGGTGGGGCTACTTTCTATATGAAATGCCAACAGGCTCCGGCCTTCTTCTTGGGTAGAACTGTTCTGTGATGTTTCCTGCGTGTAGGGCCACTTGGTGTGGATTGTGGGATGAACTGTTCTTTTTGTAGCAAAAAAAAAAAAATGCTAGGTGTCATGAAACTTCAGGCCACTGTCCTCGTTAGTGTTAATAGGGCATTTACCAATCTCTGGCAACTCTTCTATCTGCCCCAGCCACTGCTGATCTTTTAAAAGAAGTCTACTATTTTCAGAGTGAATGGCATGACTGGTCACAGATGAATACAGTGCAATGGCCACCTTGTCCGTATTGTTTGACTTGCAAAGGCAGATATGTTCTGGAGACCTGTCATCTGCTGTATAGAATAACCCACATCTGCAAGAAATCTTACACGCCCCCACTGTTTGTTGTTCCCCTCCCCCTTTTCATTCTTTTATGCTAATTGAGGGCGTGTTAAGCTTGCTATGCACCTTGTAATCTTTTGTTGGCAACCTTACGCAACAGGTTTTCAGAGTTTGGTTGGAATCTATCTTGTTTGCTTTATTGATGGCCCTAGCATACGTGGCTGTTTTCGAGGTCCGTCTGATTACAGAGTAGTTGTATGCACTGGGCATAAACGCACACTTTAAAATCTTCAGTACCGTGGAGTAACTTTTGCAGCAGTGGTGTATACAATTCTAAGCAGATCTCTCTTCCTCACCACATAGTGGTGCAATGTGGGGTGCAGATACCTGTTTGTGTGCGTTGATGTACATTATATTGAATGCCTTGGGCTCTCATTCTCCTCGATATTTTACTAAAATATTTTGGTCTGGTACCTGATTTTGTTCCTCAACTTCCATTGTAAATTTTATCCTGGGAGAACATTCTTGAACTGCTCAAGGATCTCTTCTTTGGCAACCTGCTCATGGGACCACAAATTTGACTTGATCCAAATATTGTCTTGCATCTCTGTTTCAGGTGCCTTCAATAAAATATTACCAGCTATGTGTGTGGTGAGCTCATGGCTGCTTCTGCCAGATGGACTTAGACCTTCCCATCATACTGGCTTGAGACAGAATTCATTGAGGTCTGCCCGCTCAACCGATAGGTCAAAAGCAATCTTGGTTCATATCACTGCAACTGCTTAATCCAATGCTTCACTTGTATTCAGCAGTGTGACATTAAAGTTGATTATTATCTTAGTTTCTAAAAGCTTGTGTCCTGTGATGATTTTTACGAAGGCCACATTCCGGTTGGTGAACGGTAACACTCGGGCTGGACATAGTTTTAAATCCTCATCTGGCTATCCAGATTTCAGTTTTTCATGGTTTTCCTAAAACACTCTAGGCAAATGATGGAATGGTTCCTTCAAAGCCTGTAGCGTCGCGATATGATAGGGGCTGCTCCCAAAGCCAATGGACCAAGAACCGGCTATGCTATTTGTAACACCTCCACATGGATGTTAAATTTCCCGCCGGTCCGTGGGAGTACCGTGGAAGACCCTGGAGCGCGTGCCGGCTACCAGAAGTCGGTTAAGAATGCCCACGAACCCGACACGTGGCATATGGAAGCCGGCACCCGCGAATCTTCCAGGAGTGGCAGTGCTCATCGGGCACGTTACCCATGTGTGAGTTTCTTGAACCGCCCTTTTAAAGTTGAACTGTTTTCGGTTATAGTTATGTAAATGCGAGTGAGATTTGTAAAGAATTGTTAATGTGAACCATTTTAACTATGAATTCTGCAACCTTCGGGTGAATATATAGAAGTCTGATGAACTTTATGATTGCGACTGGTGTGGATGAAGATTTGGAATTTATTAAACTTGCAGTGTTAATACAAATGTTAATTTTGTTATTCTTCGTTGTGTGATTCTTCTTGGCACAGTAAAGTGCGTTGATAAGCTGAATCACTGGCAACCACGTCAGCAGAATTTGTTGCTTCAAACCTTCTTAATAAAATGTGCTAAATCCCACCATCTGCGAGCATTAGTGAGTGCAGCCGAGAGAGATAAATGTGACAAGCCTACAGCCAAATTCCTTCTCGTTCCTTGTTGCCACTTCTCTCTCCCTTCTAAAGATTCTCGACGTTGGTGCAAAAACAACAACAAAACTGTTCTTCTTTACCATTCAAGCAATGTCTTTTCTCAGTGGTTTCAGTTTTCCAGCAGCAGAGCATGTGTATTTTTTTCTATAAGGTTGCCGACTTGTTGTGATAATCTCCAGGCTTTATTAATACCATTGCTTTGGCTAGTTGTACTGCCAATACACAGTAGTCAACTCTGATGTCACATTGCTGTTCACAATTCTGTTAGTGGATGAGACTGTTAGAATGATACACATCAAACTTCTTGTTCACGACCTATTGGTGCAATGGATGGACCTTACTCAGTTTTGTCTCAAGTCAGCTTCCTCCCAGTACAGTAGGAAGTTGTTTGCTCATATGGAAAGAGCAGCTCACCACTCTTGCCCATTGCCGTTAGCTGCTAGAATCTTCATAAAAGCATTAAAAACAGAGATGCTAGACAATTTTCAGCTCAGATCGACCTTGTAGCTTTAATATGTGATGACATATTTTACATTTTGCCCCAAGGGCAAGATATTTGGAAAGCGTTCCTCGAACCCTTAAACGGCGCTCTCCCTCAGATCAAATCACAGTGAAAATTGAGGAACTAGATTATTTACTCCTTACATGTAAGTAAAAAAGCAAAAATACAGAAGCACAGGACATTCAGCACATTGTAAATCAGCATTCATGTTAAGGTATCTGAACATTGTATCCAGTACCATCCAGCAACGAAGAGATGTATGCCTAATACCTTTTACACAAAAGTTGTGAGACCAGGCAACTCAGAGAGATTGTCCACAGAACTTAAGATACTGGAGCCCTAACGAATACCACATCTCCATAATCAGAGAGATCCTGAACACAGTCATGTCTACAAGGGCCATCAGAAAAGCCACAGTTTACAGGGTGCATACCAAGATGGACAACCCCCACTACAAACTGTGGTGGCATGTATGATGTGCTAAACTTCTTATACTTTCAATAAAAGGTAGATTCTTGAATGACAACACTTTTGATTAACTTTTTACTGTACTTTTATTCCATTGAAACATTTGGAAAAACATACATGAACAAAGCATCTGACTTATTCCCGAAGATTTAAAGTACATTAATAAGTCAAATGACATAGTGTCATGTTAGCAGCATTCTGAGCAATAATCAGAGCTTAAATAGAACATTAGAAGCACAGCCCGATGCTTTCTGGAATGCTGATAATTGCTCCTAAAACAATCGTTCAAAAACAAATTCAACTTGTACAAAATTATTTTTAATCATGGAGAAACATTTTTAAATGATGTTATCAAATATTTACAACCATTTAAACAACATACTGACAAAATTAAACATTTAGAAACAGCCAAAATTCTATTCAAAACATTATATCTTACATGTCATTCTAAATTGGAGTCTTTTTAACCAATAGTTCAGACACTGTTCTGCTTTTAATCAGATTATAGTTCATTTAACACATTTTTATCTATCAAAAGAAAACTTGTTCATGGAAAAAATATACAAATTTATATTAATCTCTCTCAGACACAAGTGTACATAATTATTTTAAAGGATGGCAATTAGGAGAAAACTGGAGTTTAAGGTTCTTAAAATATGCCACCTGAGTTCTTGTGACTAGCCAGAGCAGCTGTGGGTGTACATAACACATATCATCACAGTTTGGCACTAGAAGAAGGCCAAATGTTGACATTTCATACTAGGATGCAGCCTTACTGAGTCAGTGTAGAAACTGTATATCTTTCTTCATTGCAAGTATGTTTATTATATACATTTTGGCCAGAATATATTAACACCTCTTTTTACTAATGATAATGATGTTTCAGTTTTATTTTAATTTTTTTTGTTTCTTGTAATGAAACTGTCAACCTGTTAATTTGATGTGAACAAGTGAAAATGTTCTGTGACAAAGAATGTGGGAGAGTATGTATACTGAAAAATCATTGCAGTAATATGGAGCTTATTAGAGCATTCTCTGTGGTTCTTAGTTTTACTCCATAAAGCATCCTAATAGCTCTTTTCTTCTCTGTAAAAAAAAATTTTTGTGAAACATTTCCCAAAAAATTATACCCTAAGACTTAACTGACTGAAAATATGAGGAGTATGGTTGCTTAGTGTCTTCAGTAGTAATGTGATTTGTGCTTGCCATTTGAGTTTCTCATTTTTTGAATGCCAGAAAATTTGTTTGTAAAATTATATTATTTTTGTAATTTATGTGTTGGTAATTAATTTAGTCTTCTCGGGTGACTAGCTGAGTGAGCAGGATGTTTTCACACGATATTTTGGCGATCGGAATCACTGTTGCCATCTTCTGGTGAAGTGCCCAGAAGATGGCGACAGAGATTCCAATTGCTGAAATATCATGTTAAAAATGCCCTGCTCATGCGGCTAGTCACCTGAGAAGACTAAATTAATTTTCTACGCCGAGAGAAACTTTGTTCGTTTGTTGGTTATTATTTGTTTTAAACCTTACTGTAGTGTGTTTTTGTAGAAACTTATTATCAGTTAGTTTATCTTAAACAAAATTCCTAATGTACTGTCCATTTCATTTGCATTAATTTCTGAAATCTGTTTTTGGAGTAGATGTGTAGATCTTTTTTATTCTTAATGTCTCTAGAATTGAAGTAAATGTTTGTTAGAAATTTTACAAAATTACCTTGTTTCCCTATGTGCATATCTATCTTGTTGTATTTTCAGTCTTTTGAATAATATACAGCTTTTCCTTTTTCATATTGTATTATATTCCCGGTAGTTTTCATTTGGTTGTTGGAATTTCTTACTCCTAGATGCACAGTTGTTCTTGGCCCTTTTTTAAATTATGTATCTCATTAATATAGAATAAAGGTTATTGTGATGTTTCAATGTACACTTACCATATCCTCTTGTTTTTTTTTTTTTTTTTAAAGTTTTCTTTCCTTATTACTAGATAAATAACTTTCATTAACCACCCCTTCTCCTGTTAGTTATTTGCTGTTTTGATAAGCTTCCTTTCTTTACAATATTCTCCATAAAGTGTTTGAAAAATACTAATTGATATTTTTATATTGTTTTCATTAATATTTTTTCAGTATACCAGCTTTTTTCTATTGGCAGTACAGTTATTTTGGACAAAGTACAAAATAGCTGGGCATCCTGATCAGAGATACCATTATTATACTATTATTACTGATGGTATGCTGTATCTGCCATGCAGCCAGCTATCTGGGAGAAAAATCATTTGCAGTATTGCTGTCATTTTGTATTCTTGTAGAGAAATTTACATTTGTACTTAAAATGAAGTACATCAAGGCATCGATACCTTGTCTCATATTGATGTTATTGAGAAAGACAATGAATCTCTGCCCAAAAACTTTTGTTTGGTATTTGCAAAATGTATTTACAATTACTCTAACTGTGATAAAAACAGACTGATATTTCCACTGGGGACCCTGCAGATTGCTACAATAATGAGCTGCTTTATACTATAATCTAGTTTCGTAACAGTATTGGTCTGTACAATTGCATGTGCATGTGGATGTTATTTGTAACAAAACAGCATCCTCAACTTTGTCCATATTTGTCTGGATGCTTTGATTTATTCCTTTTACTTTATTGGCTCATGAGTTATAATTTCTGATTTAAGTTATTTCTTACTTATTACAAATACCAAATACCAATAAATGGACAGTTTAATTTTTTTTAGGCATCTTAATATATTAATTTTATTTACCCTTAATAAAATGCAGTTCCCTGCACTGGTTTTTGCTATTTGACGGTCAATTTTTCTCCAACTATTTAAATGGAAAGTCTGTTGTCTGATATTTCTGATTGGCATTTAAGCAGATATGTTTAATTTACTGTTCTCTTATGTTATGTTTTCTATTTTACATTTAAATCAAGAATACTATATCTACTATTTATATTAATAGAAGACATGCTGTTATTCTTTCTATTTCACTTTTTGGTGCTAATAATTACTTGATTTCCATGTTCCTTATATATTAGTTGAACAAGAATTTTTTATTTTAATTGCAGATTTTTTCTCATCATTTTTAATTTCATGAAGTAATTTGTTTATATTTCATTAATATGCCTATGATGAGTACTGCTGGCACTCATTTGGCAGATGGTGGAGCATCTTGTAAAAATTGCAGAGCTATCGCCCTCCCATTAAAAAAAAAAAAGATTTTGGGCTAATCTCTGTCTCAATTGGTGTGGGAGTTATCAAATGTTAGAAGTGCTTACATGTCCATAGCTAATCGTGGCTCTGTCAAAAATTTATTGAATTCTCCCTTTCTCTTGTGTTAGGAGCACTTCATCTCACATGGTCTTTAATTTCATGGTGCTAGTGCCCACAGTGTAAATGTACTCTAAAGCCCCAATGACAATCTGATGCCCTAGTTGAGACAGACATATAATGAAAGGTGTAGGGATGAGAGTGAAAATTATTTGAAACTGTGATGCCTGGAAGAAAGGAGAGATTTTTAATTCATTAATGAAATGAAATTTTATTTCAGTAAAGAGGTCCGTAGGTGGTACTCTGAACTGAATTATGTCAATTCTGATCTAATAAGAGGCTACAATATACGATGTGCAAATCACCAAGAGCTTGTGGAATCATTGAAACAAGTCAGTTTAATAATACAGAAGGCTGCTAAACTTAGAGGTAGGTTCTATACTGGTCATTTACTTCCTGCTAGTTGTGTACTTTTCACTGTGAATTTTCTGATTAGTGAGTGTATTAATTGTGTTTTGTTTGATTCCATGCGAAACAGTCTTGGAAATGTGGAATAGTACACATAATTCTTAAAAACCAATAATATTACCAACTACTGATTACATGCTAGTTATTTAGTATTCAAAAGTTACAAATAATTTTCACTATTAACTATAAACATGTATCACTCAATGTTTGTTATTACATTTGAATGCAGTTATCAGAGACTATAAATAGTTTTTTAAGTACACTGTTTCAATGACTGCAAGTGAGTTTCACATCCTCTCCTTGCATACCATATATATAATTTTTTTAGTTACCAAATTAGAAGATTAAATTCCTTTCACAGACTAAAATTTGTTTGGAAGCAAACTTTTTGATTTTAGGTTTGAATCTGTCAAATTTTTGAGAAAACTACGTATCTCCTGAGGCAGAACAGTGAAATCCCTCTGACAATGATTTGTTGTATACTGTCACTGAGTCTCAAGAGTTCTGGTTGTATTTCTTATAATAAAATAATTCATGGCACACATTTTGTCAATTTCAATTCCTTCAGCACTTTGAACAGACAGATGCCAAAAGTGAGTAGGAAATAAAAATATTCAGTTCAAAATTATCTAATTAGGGTATTAAGGAGCATCCATAAACTATGTTGCTCAGTCAATGGGTAAGGGATAGCAAGCTACACTGGGCTACATGCGGAGGGGGGTATGTTTCAGAGCCAAACTGTATAGTAAGATGTCAGTTGAAAACATAAAATTTTGCGTGAAGTTATATGTAAAATACGTACAAAATTAGATGCAGAATCAGATTTGTGTTCATTGTGCAAGTTATGAGTGAAAACTGCAAATATTGTTGTTACATTAGCAAAGTCAAGACAAAACAGTACAACTGCATGTCCAACAGCCAATAACTGCAAAAATATTTGTATCTGTAATAAACTCAGATTGGAATTAGCAAAGAAAGAGGACATTATCAAGTCATTAAAGGAGAAGATAGATCAGCTTTCAGAAGAAAATGACAGACTGAAGAATACTGACATAGAAAGCCAGGAAATGTGGTCACGTGTTGTGAAAAATAGTGATAAAGCATCATTTAGGCTTAGGCCAAAAATCACGCTAACAACAATCCCAGTAAGAAATGCATTTAGTGTTCTTCAAGAAGTTCGGGATGATTGTGAGAAAGCACCTGTGAAGAGAAACCTGATACAAGTGAAAAGAAATATGAGGCAGAAATCAAATGCTGCTAAACTGGGAAAAGTTTAGAATATATTTGGACAACCACGGTCGGTGATTAACATCATCGTTACTGCACCACAACAAGAACATGAAAGTATCTTCGATGGTGAAACCAGGAGCTATATTTATAGCAGTCAGCAGTGGAATAAAAGAAGAATGTGTATCATGGACACCTAATGATTTTATTGTGATTATTATGACGTGAATGATGTCTACAGAAACGAAGGAGATAATGTGATTAAAGGTTTGAAAAGAATATTGCCATTCCTAACTCACACTAATGTAGCACTTGTAAATATTCCCAGACATGATTTAATCAAAAAACCATGTGTAAATTTAGAAGAAAGATTCTGTAAATTTCAAGATTGTTGAACTGTGTAAACATTTTCAAAATGTCCACTTAGTAGACATCAGTAATTTAAATAGGTATTGGCATATACGACATGGCCTTCACTTAAATTTGATAGGTAAAGATTACGTAAGTTCCGAAATCACTATAATTGTAAACCTGAAATATGGTACAAAGATAGAATCAATGCCACTTCATTGGCATCAGAAATTAAAAAGTTAGAACAAAGGAAACTTGTAAAAGAACCAAGACCATTGACGAAGGTTTGGCAAATGCACGATAAGATGTCTGTACAAAAAGACATTTTAATAGTACCAGTAACATGAAAGAAAAAAGTGCACCAACACATTGTGAAAATAAGTTAAAGATCATCAGAATGTTCTGTCCCTTTCAAACAAAAACTGATTTATTAGAGATACTAGTTAATAGTCAGATCAGAGAATATCAATTTTGTATATTACAGAGAATGATCAGATTCAATATGTTCCTATTTCAAATTATGTGTTGGCTAGTAATTATTGTACAGGGTGGGCGGAAAGTGACTCCCTACTGGAAATAATTTTTTTCTCCTAAACGAATGTAGGTCTGAAACCATTTTTTGTACACATTTAGTTTATTGTGTGGCATGATAAGTACAAAAGTTACAATTCAATGTGTGCCCTAGCATTTTCTATACACAGTTTTAAACAAACAGGTACGTTTGCTATGGCCTTCCGCAAGAAATCAACAGGAACACCACTTATGACTTCACGGTTGTTGTTCTCAATTCACCAAGAGTTTGAGATTTGCTGCAATACGCTTCACGCCATGGTTCTACATGAAATCAGAAAGGTGGCTGAGGAATTGAGATCAGATATAATTTGTCTACAAGAACCATACTCCTGGCAAGGCAAAATCCCACACATGCCTTTAACATCACGAATAATCACAGGGGGCTATAACCTAATGGCAGCAATAATTGTTTTAAATAAACAGATAACAGTACAAAAATTACACAGTTATGTGATTAACACACAGTATGTGCTGAGACAGGAGCAGTATGAGGAAGCTTCATAATGGTAAGCATGTATTTCCTGTACAGTGATGAGATCTTCCCATACCTAGATTGATTACGGCAGATAGATGCATCTCTGGGAAATTATCCACTAGTTATTGCAGCGGACGTCAATGCAAAGTCTGCTCTTTGGTGCAGCAAGAAGACTGACAAGAGAGGACCACTTCTAGAAGAACTGTTAAGCGAATTGGGTCTAGAGGTTAGAAACCAAATACATAATCCTCCTACTTTCTGCAACAGTGTTGGTGTACGAACAAATATTGATGTAACAATTACAAACGTTCATGCAGGAAATTTGTTTTGGGGTTGGAGAGTGCTTGACAACATGACAACAAGTGATCACAATTTGACTGTCTATGAACTGGGCAGAAGAAAGCAGTGGCAACAGAAACATTAAAACAGCATATAACATCAAGAAAGCTGCATGGGGAAAATTAAGGAATGTGTTCACTCCACCGGATTTGCCAGAAAACCACTTCGATGTAGACAAAGCCGCAAGAGAGCTGACAACTGCAATACAAAGTGCCATGAAATGGGCGATACCACTAAAAAAGATAGTAGATCCCATTGACAAAATATGGACAGAAAAACTTCAGAAACTACGACTAAACATGAGAATAGCGAGGAGAACGTATCAACGAAGCATGGTGGCAGCAGATAGAAGTTTCCTCCTTGAATACTAAAGGCAGAACAGGCAGATTTTCAAAGACGCGATGAGAGAGAGAAAACAAAAATGCTGGGAAGTCTTCATGAGTGAAAACCTTATGAACAATCCATGGGGTATTCCTTACAAAATAGCTGCAGGTAAAATCAGGTCTCCCACAATACTATCCACAGTAAAAAGAACAGATGGACGATTAACCACGAATTGGAGAGACTCAGCGGAGGAGTTATTAAAAGTTTTGCTTCCTGATGACAACCCAGAAGAAGAAACAGTAGAACAAGCTACACTACGAAAGAACATGTGGCAGCCCTGCTGGAATCCAAAGGAAGGAAGTAATATTACACCCAAAGAAGTAATAACCGCGATAAACAAAATGAAAAAAGGAAAGGCTCCCGGTCCAGATGGAATTCCAGCCGAGGTCCTGCAGGAGTTAATCATAAAATTAACCCCCGTCCTATGCAGGCTCCTGAACGAACGCCTATATCAGGGTAGAGTTCCAGGAATATGGAAGAAAAGCGAGGTGGTAATTCTAAAGAAATGAGATGACAAGGATCCTCTTCAACCGAAATCTTACCGGCCGATTTGTTTATTGAATGTGCTTGGCTTGGTTGGCAAAGTTCAAGAGAAGATTCTATGCAAAAAATTACAAAGCCACCGGGAGGTTCAGGGAATGAATCCTAGTGAATATGGATTTAGAACCAGGAAGTCGACAGAGGATGCCATAAATCGGTCGATGGAAATTATTTGTAGCAGTTCAAAAAACTATGTAGTAGGCATATATATTGATATTTTAGGAGCTTCCAACAATTTATGGTGGCCCACCCTGTTTGAACGGCTGAGGGAGATTGGTAGCCCAAGAAGATTATTCTACACTTTCAGGGACTATTGCAGATTTAGAACTGCTTCCTTGAGATGCCAGAACTTGTTCATCACGAAGACCCTTACTGACGGATACCCGCAAGGTTCAGTTTGCGGTCCCAATTTCTGGGATATAGGTATGGATCCAGTGATTGAACTATTACAAATAATACCTGAACTTCTTGGTCTAATAGCTTTTGCTGATGACCTTTTACTACTCGTGGAAGGAGCAACAAGAGCAGAAATTGAGTTCAATAGTAATCTAGTACTCATCTGCCTTAGCCAATGGTGCAGTAAAGTCAAGCTGAGTTTAGCACCACATAAAACAACAATTATGTTGCTCAAGGGCAAGCTGACTCAAAAACCAACTATAAGAATCGACGGTAAATCAATTTGTAGAAACCCAGTGTGCAGGTACTTAGGCATTCAATTGGATGAATGTTTAAACTTCGAAGCCCATTAGAGAAGACAATAGCAAGAGCAGTGGTGGTCATGAATAAAATCATTAATATTGGCCAACGAAAATTCACTGTTCCAGTCCAAACAATAAGACTGTACCATGACGCAATTTTATCCTCTTTAGTGGGCTGCTCAGCAAGTGTGTGGGCAAAGCATCTAAGAAAAATAAAACTAAAACAGCGAGTCTGACGTGTCCAACGAGGAATACTTTTAAGATTGACAGGAGCATACAGAACTGTGGCAACAAATTCATTAACTGTTGCCATTGGTGAATGGCCACTGGACCTTGAAGTAAGGAAATGGGGTGCCATATACTGGCTCAGAAAAGGGAAACATGATAAGGTAGCAGAAATTGTAAGCAGCGGAGCAACATTGGAGATGCACATTCGGAAGCTTCTTTTGGCGGAATGGCAACAAGAATGGAACAACAGTGAAGTAGCTCGAAGAGGATATGATATGTTGCCATCCGTAGAGGAGAGGTTAAAGTTGAAGTACCTTCAACCCACTCCCAGATTGGTACACTACATTACAGGTCACGGGCCATGCAATAGCTGGCTCTGAAGTCAAAATATTGTCGACTCAGATAGGTGTGAATGTGGTGAAGAGAGTACGCCAGAGCACGTGGTATGGGAATGTGAAATAACAGCCAGTTTGAGGGAACACCAACAAGCTTGGCTGCAAGGTAGGAGAATATTTGACATACTGCGTGACGAAAGTTTTTGGAAGGAGAAATTTATAAACAGGAAAAATGCCGAGCAAAATCAAAGGCTACAGATAGCAGAAGAGGAGAACACAATTACAAATCATGGAATAGCGGAAGCTAATTCCAGAAACAACAGCAGAGGGAACAATGTTGCTGGAAGTCCGGCTTTCACAACACCGGATTGACGGAAGATATCCTGCAACAATGAGCAACTTCAATTGTCGGAGGAACTTCAGTGTGCTCCAGAGAGACCGTCTTCTGAGCGACAGCTGGGGCCGTCTTGGTATTCCAGGAGGTCAACTCTTGATGGCCTGGGCGGCTGACTTTGCTGCCGGTTCCGGGGGACTCTACCTTTGGAGCGCACTCAACACCAAGAAAAATGAACATTAGTGGACCGAAGTGCGGCTGTGACAATTGGTGGTGGTAATAGTAGTATTAGTAGTAGTAGAAATGGTATTAGTAGTAGTAGTAGTAGTAGTATTGTTAGTAGTAATATTAGGGACAATAGCAGTAATAGTAGATTTAGTAGTGGTGTGGTACCCATTCTGTTTAATAACAGTTGATGAAATAGATATTGAAAATTGAATCAAAAATTTCTTGCATTCATTGTTTATATGTTAATACGTTATATATATACAAATATATAAAGATACAAATATATGTAAATGTAAAAGAATGGAAATAAGGGCCCAGATTAGATACTGGGTGCTGGGCTATGTTGCATATGGAAAATAAATAATAATAATAAATATACTTCCTCCTTAGCCCACCCCCATAAAAAGTAATCACATGGGGTGAGGTCTGGACTACGCGCAGGCAATTCTGGGGAGCCTCGGTTGCCTATCCATCGTCCAGTGAATTGCTCATCAAACCACTGCCTGACAGCCAAGGCGTAATGAGTGGGAGCTCCATATTGCATAGATGACAGGTTCTGTAACTTGTCCCATTCAGAAATTGTAGCCAAACAAAAGATTGTAGCATTTCTGGGTATTGTTCAGCGTTCATAGTGTCTCTCAACAGATATGGTCCAATAATGCGAGAAGAAGTTAATCCGCACCACACTGTTACATTCGTCTTCCCCTGCATTTTTTCAACAGTCTTCTTGGGATAATTTTCTGCCCAATAATGGCTGTTATGACGATTAACAAAGCCCCCAACATGAAACACAGCTTCGTCACTCCACAGAATTTTTTGAAACAGCTGTGGATTGTCGTCATACCTCACATGCATCACTTCACAAAATTGAAGATGCCTATCAAATTCATCAGGATACAACTTTTGGACATAATGAGGCTTCCATGGTCTGTAATGTAACTGTTGGCGGTGAATTTTACACACAGAATAATAGGTCATGCCACTCTCTTTTGCAGCTTGTCTTGCTGATTTTGCAGGGCTTCGCTGGAACATCTCCCTCACTGTGACCACCTTCTCCTATGACACTAAGGTCGAGGGCCAACCTGATCTCTTTGTGTCCACAATACTACTGGTCATCAGTAACTTCCTATGGCAATTTTTACTTTTCTCTGCATCCAAAACGGCATGTTTCCAATGTTCACCTCTCCACCACCTTTGAACCTGCGTTACAGATTGTCACACCTCATACCTTGCTGCAATTTTCACTCTGTCCTTAATACTTAATCGTTGTGACATCTCTCTGTGGGAAAAAAAAAATTAGACATAATGCCACACTACCGTCTACAAAACAAGGTAACTTTCATTGCAATCAACACATAACATCAATAGCTATTCTAAATTCAAAATAGGGAGATACTTTGCGCGCTCCCTGTAGATCTCATAACAAGAAACATAGTAGAATATGAACGTTTATTACATAATAATCACTTGATTTAAGAAAAGAACTTTAAATGTACAGCAATTAAACTACCCAAATTTAAAAACATATTAGTTTGTGTGTACAGATCTCCTGATGGAAATTTTGACTTATTCATACAAAGATTAGAATCACTCTTAAAAAATATTAGCAAACAAAATTTTTATTTAGTAATATGTGGAGATTTCAATGTGGACCATCTAACAAAGAACAAAAATAGAGACTTGTTAACATAACTTCCCAGTTCATATGGTTTACACCATATAGTAAATAATCCAACAAGTGTCACAAAATTCAGTAAGTCAATCCTTGCCCAAATTTTCACAGACAAAGAACAAAGTTTCTCAGTTGTAGTATACAGCGCTGGTTTTAGTGATCACTTGGCTCAGATATTAAATATGGATGTAAAGGAAAAAAATATGCACAATGCCACAAAGAAAATAAAAGTCAGATCACTTAGTGAAGAAAACGTTTCAAACTACAGTTATTTATTAACTAAGGAATCATGGGCAGATATTTTTCAATTAGAAGATTTCAATGAAAAAATAAATATGTTTACTAAGCTATTAAAATATTATTTTTATATACCATTTCCTCTAAAAAATAATAGAAAAACAGTGCATCTCATAATACCTGAATAACAGCAGGAATAAAAAATTGATGTTAAAAAAAAAGAGAGAGAGAGACTACTTCTCAAAGTATATAAACAGAATCACACTGCACCTGAATTCGAGGGCTAGTAAAAAAAAATACTCAAATATATTACACGAAGTTATAAAACAAGCCAAAAATTTCAAAATAATAGATTTATTTACAATTCCCCTAACAAAAGCAAAGCTATGTGGGATGTAATAAGATAGAAAACAGGTAAAAAATTAGACCATAATATTTCATTACAATGTAGTAATACTATTTAAAAAATTTAAATATAATTAAAAAAGAGGGGATAATAAGATAAGAACATATGGTGTATCACTTTTTATTGATAATGTCTGAGAGGAAGAAAGCGCCATTGCCTTAAAAGAACTAAAGTATAAATTCTGTGCAGGAATTGATAGAATTCTGGATATAAACCTAAAGAAATATGCCAGATACACAATTTGGCCAGTAACACATTTATGTAATAGTTCATTACAATCTGGTACTTTCTCAGATACACTAAAGCTAGCAAAACTTGTTCTGATACATAAAAAGGGAGAAACAGACAAACTAGAAAACTATTGGTCTATTATTATCCCATCTGGGATCTCAAAAATACTTGAGAAAATCTATACTATTATAAATTTCTAAGCAAGCTATGTCTGTCTCTTTATATGAACAGGTACCCCACAAAAACTGCCGCAGCAAATTGGATGCGGTTTCCAAATTTTTTAGAGCTAATAATCCGAATGAAAATCTGTGGAAATAGCTAATGATTTATGTGTAACATGGGAAGGAGTGGCAGTTAAAAACCTTTAAATATGTAAAAATTGGGAGCCATGGATAATTATGTATTTCAGATGTGCACTCCTTTCGCAAAAATCTGACAAAACTTAGGATTCAGTTTATTTTTTTACTTTGGTTATTCAGTTTTCTGGACCGCAGTGCTTTTAAATAAACAGAATACATGAATCAATTGTAATAAGCATTGACTTGCATCATAACAGGTCAGTTACCATGTGAAATATGTCAGATTGCTTATCTGGTAGATATATGTTGGCTCTGGTAGACAGTTAAACAGTTTGTCTCTGGAACAATATGTCTTCCGTCATTGCGAAACATTATACAATAAATAATGTTAATACGTCAATATTTCTTCCTTACATTTCATTATGGATTCGAAATTCAGTTGTTTTTTTTCCCCCCTCAAAGAAAGATGTCTGAGTAACTTGTACAGATCTGTCCATATTCCAGTTGGCTTTACTCAATTAATATATATTTGTTGGCTGTAATGTGCAAATATGCAAATATTCTTGAGTAATATCGTCCGAGGAACGCTTGTACAAATTTTGGCTGCTGTTCAAACCACAGCCAGTAAAATAAACTGTTCTTTCTATTAAATAACTGTCATAATCCTGATTTAGTAATGTTGTACTATTAAGTTAGTGGTGACAGCTATAAGGAACCAATGAAATTAAAAATTAACTATGCATACTAAAACCATATGCTACACCGTGCAAAGTATAAAACTAAATCGCTTATGCATTATACTGTAACAAAGTGTTTCAATTGTCATTCTCATCCAGGCTGCATTTCAACTAACCACAAACTTGGCTAATAATTCCGTTTCAAAATTGTAGCTTCTGTCAGATTCACATTAATACGTTCACTGTTACACCATCGAAACTTGGCCTGCTGGAAGTACTCGTATGTGACTGAAATATTAATGTAAATAATACGGCGTTATTGAAAGCAAATAGAATTAAAAATAATTCGGCTATTGTACAAAGTATGGCTAGTAGAAAAAAACTGTTAATTTGGTTGAAAATATGGCTAACTGCTTTCTTGGCATTTACTTTTCAATTAAAAGTGTTTCCGAAAGCTGTAAAATATGCAACAAAGGTGTAATGCGCACTGAAACATACTGTTGTGCACGTTACTGACTTAGCATTAAAAGACATCTTGAGCTGCTCGTGATGTAATTATAGTCAGATTTTGGCATGGCTGCTGCCTTCTTCACTCAAAATTCACTAAGTATCTTGGAATATTAGTAGTCATTCTGGTGCAGGCTGCCATTCAACCTAAACACAACACGGTTACATACATTACTAACTTACCAGCAGTATACATCTTGAGCTGCCCCTGCCGTCATTATAGTCAGATTTTGGTATGACAGCCACCTTACTCTCTCAAAATCCACACACTGTGCAATATTAGTTATCTTTCTCATCCAGGCTGCATTTCAATATAACCAAACCTTCTGCTAATACAGCTCCTTGAAAATCAACATGTGTACCACATGCAGATGGAGCACATTCACGGTAATCATGGCTACTACATATCGGCTAATACCACACGTAACCCAGTGATTTGCATTGTATTACTTCTGTCCTACCTGTATTATGGCTCCACGTACGCTTTTGCTTCAATAGTAATGCCTAAGGTGTAAGTTAATCATATTTTCATACAGAAAGAACTGGCCATTCTTTGCACAGCAGACAAGGTAAATCCATCGCCCCTGTGTTTTAAAAATCCATATCAGCTGTCATCATGGTCCAGGCTTCATTTCAACCAAACCACAATCTCCGATAATATTTCCGTTCGAAAATCATAGCTTCAGTCACATGCTCAGGGCCGGCGGATAATGTGGGTATGGTGGGTAGCAGTACCCACCCAGGAAATTCCGGGTGGGTATTTCACCCACCCGGGAAATTCCAGGTGGGTATTTCACCCACCCAGAATTTGAGAGTGCATAGGGGAAAGAATTGAGAGAAAGAAAGAAATAGAGAGCAGAGCAGCTAAGCATGTTAGTTTCATCCTTCAAAATGCATATATAATAGCCTGTGTACCCACAACAACACCATTAGCGACACGCTAAATCCCTTTGATGTTTCAATAGAGACCGCCACCCCAGCTGTTGCCTACTGAGCGAACAATAGTTGTGAGTGAAAACAAGAAAATAGTGTACGTCCAAGGCAGTCGTGTGTGAAAGCTGCATAAGTGTATTTCGAAGGCATTTCGGCTAATTCTCAACAAACAAAAATTCAAATAGATAAATTCTTAGTGAAGCTGAAAGGGGGAAACTAATTGAGTGTAGATAATGCTAGAAGACAGCAGAAAGTGGAGGATAAATTTGCATCACCCTTAGACGAAGGATCAACTGGAGCACTAAAAGATGGGCTTGTTCAGTCAGCTGACAGTCAAAATCATGAAAGTAAGTAAAAGTAAAATTCTTATTCTTGTTATTCACTCTATACATAAATACGTGCGCATGTAATGAATATTCATGTGTATGTACTAGAGGTGTAATGGAAGCGACATTATGGAAGCGGAAACAGAAGCCGAAGTTATATGAAAATGTGATTTAGTGTCCAGTTACTTCTATTTAATAAAAATGATAAGTGAAATAATGTTTATTTTAATAATCAAATCAAACAGTAATTGACTTTGAAGTAGTAGTTTTGTAATTACTATAATTAATATTCGAAAGTAGCAAGTTATATTTTTTTTAAAAAAAGATTAGCAGCCTTTTCTCGTTTTTAATTTTTTCTCCCCCCCCCCCTCTCCCCACAGACACACAAAAATTAAACCTTCTTTCACTGAACAATTTTTCGCTAGTGACACTGCCAGGTGGGGCTGACAAAAACCTGCGAACTAATGGTAACATCATAGAATATTTGCGATCGTTCATTTAACATTACTTAAGAAAATCTACTTTTAATGGAAGTCCTTTTTGCTTTACTACTTGACTAGAGTGATATTGGGTTTTTTTTCCCTTCATGTAACTTATGATCTACATTTAATTTTTCAGACGTTTCAAATTCTTCTGGATTTCAAATTGCTTTTTAAAGCAATGGTGCTATGTTTTTTCAGATAATATTCTTTTTTACCTAATGTACATTTTGCCACAGATTCAGTTTTTTGTACACAAATATCTAAAGAGGACTTAGTTTGGGTTTTATTTTGAGGCACACTACTATCATACAATAAAACATATATCTAAGGGACCCACAGATGACCAACTTGATTGCCAACTTTGTAGTGAACTTAATTGACAACCAAGTTGTACATATAAACATCACGTCCGAGTACGTGTCATCACATTTATTTGCTGGATGTTTTCTCTTGCTACTTTCTGTTATTTTGTTTGGTGGTTTTAAACATTTTGGCTATAGTAGAGCGTAGTTTGTGAAAAATGAGTGACTGAGCATTGCAGTTTTTAGCCTTAAGAGAATTGTGTGAAGATGAGATGCATCCTGCTGGTCTCAAAGGAATGGCATCAAAACTGCACAGATTTCTCCGTTCAATTTTTAGTGAGGGAGATACACGTCACTAAACCTGATTATTTTCAAGACTTTTTAAGACTGGGCAATGAAATCTGTTATGAATTGTAGGACAAATTGCGAAAATGTATTTAAAAGGGCACCAGCATGAGGATTTTATTGCTGTGAACGAATGGTCGTTCGCAACTCCGATACTTTTAGCTAGCGGTAAGAGCGTCGAGGATTTAAAAATTTTCACCACTATATCGCAACAAATTCTTGGAACAAAGAGACTTGTAGTGTTATGAACAAAGTTTTTTTTTAACAAATCACCTAGTAATGTAGCAAAAGGTGAGTCGGAGTAACATACCATGTACTCTCATTGGCTCAAACCTTTAACTCAGTTCTGTTTTTCAATTGTCTCCAGTGGCCAGTTCTGATATTTCTGATTCTTTTCTTAAAACTGTCAATATTCGTATTCAGCCTAATTTTTTGGGGAAAAAATGAATTTGTTTTCATGCATTCTTCTTTTTGTTGCGATCCTTGAAAATTTGACGTTTCAAAACTTGTGCAGTTCTCTTAGCGTATCAAAAAATTCACACAGATTTGAATGTTTGGTATTCTTGCCATATTCGAAAAAACAATATTTTACCTCAAACAGTAGTCTAGTAATGCAAATAAATGAAAACGTATAGTAATCGAAAACAATAACATCGATGGAACAGTTCGAAGTTAAACGACTGATGCTGAAAACTGTGTTGTAAACTTCCCCCCAGACGCTACAAAAAGTTCGCACACCAAATACGAAAGTTTTTGATCTCGGCTCTAACCGGATCTCAACGTGTCAAGCATGAACCTACTTACACACATTCAACATTGACACGGCATCAAAGTTGGCAACCCAGTTGATCATCAGCGGACTCCTTTAAAAGTACACTACACAAAGTGTGTAATAATTATTAAAAAGTTACCCTCACCGATACGTCACCACTCCAACCTATTGTCGGCGCTCACTCAATTGAAGTTAGCTCAAACAGCACCGCAGTACCCAGTTACATCAGTTCCATTTAATCTGATTTACTTTTTGGTTTCGCTACAAAAGATGCAGAAGCAGAAACAGAAGCTGAAGTCCCAAATCTTGTGCAGCATCTGGACTTGCGGATTTGTGTAGTTATGCTCAAGGGTCAATAGACCCATAACATGCAAAAGTTTCAGCCACACTTACAGCTGGTAACACATTGTAGTATATCTATATATACAAGTTTGTATAGTGTAGTGCTGTCATCTCCTGTCTATAGATATACTACCCCATGTTATTATGTGTAGCTTGTAGCTGCACCAGCCCCATGGCTTTGTTGCAGAAGGACATAGTACAGCAGCATTATACTGAAATACATAAGGTTACAGGACTATATAAATAAGCGATTGCATTAATTGCCATGATTCAAAGCTGTTTATATTCGGGTTTTTTTTTTTTCCTGTACTGTTTCCACATTTAAAGGTAGAAGTTGGATAAAAACTGTTGGGTTAGTTTTTAAAATGAATTTACAAGTTTTTTTTACCAATTATTTAGTAAAAAAATCTTTGTCTGAATTAATTCTTTAAATTGTAACAATGCGCATGGACTAACAAACAAACGTAGCAGTGTTACTTTCGTTTTTCCTGTTTTACGAACTTTTTTCGTGCTATCCTTTTTCCACTAATATATTTGTCACTTGACCCAACACTATATTTAATCCAAAAATGATATTTCATTTCTCTCTAAGCTATCCTTTTTTAAATACTAATGTATGAATTCATTTTTTCCCCTAGAGGCTACTTTGAGTAGCTCTTCAGTACCATTTATTTTTAAAAACTGGGTGAAAGACAATCTATGGCTTCAACTTAATAAAACAACAAAGCGATTTGCACTATCTGCACCAAAGCGTGCAAGCGGAAGTTGATTATTAAATTAACTTCGTATGCTATCGCATCGAAGCAAGCCTAGGTTGATGAGGGTTTCTCAAATTGGAAGCATGTACATGAGTGGATAAACTCTCACGCCACTAGTTCTTTTCATACCAGCTGCACTGAAGCATTAAAAAAACGTTGATAATATCAAAATTGTACAATCGATATCTGCGGCTCATTTAAAACAGATGATAACTGTACAGAGCTGTTGAAAATATGTAGTACCTTGAAGACCGTGGCGAGACAAGGTCTTCCTCTAAGAGGAGCCAACAACGATGAAAATCCAAATTTCATGACATTTTTAAAGGCTCGAGATGAAGATGTGAGTCAACTGAAGTCATGGCAGCAAAGAGATGGTCACAAATGAATTCATAATGACTGTTCTCGAGAGTTAAAATCCGAAGAAATTTGGCGGAAAAGCATGCAGTCAGGTACTAACTTTGAAATCAGTGAACCTCAAATCCCACATCAACACAAATTTTTGATCAAGGTAAGAGTGAAAATCTTTGATTCGAAACACCTCAAGATTTTTTTTTCGCAAATCTAATTTTGATGACCAAGTACAAATGTCATTAAAGAGTTGATTTGACAGCGATTCCGCCCACTTCTTTAAATCGTTAGAACGATTCGCTCTAGGACAGCCCACAAATGTAGAAAAATCTATAAATTTCTACAATCATGATTTTGACCAAGAAAGATTGTTCAGTGTTAGAGACATGTTTTTGCAACTTTTTGATAAGGCAAGATGAGGAGGAAAAAAATTTAAGAAGGGTTTTAGATTTTTTACAGAAGTACCAGTTGACTAGAGGACTCATACCAGAGTTTGTGCGCTTCGTTCGACTACTGATCACAATTCTTGGGTTGTCCTGTTCAAATGAACAAAGTTTTTTGGTCTTATGCCGAATCAAGAGCTACATAAGATCGACAATGTTGTAAGATCGATTAAATAACATTGCTATATTACATGTATATAGCAACCTTACTGGCGAACTTGATTTGGAAAAATTATTGAATTGTTTCATTTCCAAAGAAGCACAGCGTATTACAGTTTTTGCATTGCACAATTAATACTAATTAATAATAAATTTAAAAAATAATAATGTTTCGTACATAGCTAAAATATACTTAATAAATATATTAGTGAATAAATAATATGATGAATTTTTAAATTCATTTTCTAGTTTTTATTTCTATGAATTTCCTTTAAGAATTTGATTCCATAGTTATCATTATTATTTTGATATTTCACGGAACTACCCCCCCCCCCTTTTCTTGCCTGGCTACCCACCCAGGCCTAACACGAAATGCCGGCCCTGCACATGCGCATTAATATATTCACTGTATCGTGATAAAATCTTGACACTTTGGAATTACTTGTATGTGACTGAAATAATGGCGTCAGTAATACGGTGATTTGAAAGTGTAGGAAATTAAAAAAAAAAAAAAAAAAAAATTCTTAATGTGTGATACCGCATAAGGTTAATTTTAAAGTAGAAATAATTGATCAGTATATTGTCAAAATAAAACCAATATCCTTACAGCAAAAAAGTCAAAGTTCAAATATTATTGAATTTTTTGTTTTAGAACGTTAGTAAAGTTTTATTATTACATTGAAATAGTTATTACTATAACTGTTATTATTGATAAAGAAAACTTATACTGTAACACTCTTCCAAGAGGACGAAGTTGCAGGTAACTTCTATATCGATATAAATATGCGGTTATTGCGCAGTCCTCCTAATCAGCATTTATAAATAGCACACAGAGTCATTACAGTGACTGACTTACCAAGTAATATAAAGGTAGCTTCTTGATTCTCTCAAACGTTGCTTCATTTACTTATAAAACAAAAATAAAACACTTTCTAAAACATTTTTTTTTTTTTTTACTTCGGACAGTAATTATCTCTACAATTAGTACAGTTACTTTTTCAGATAGCTTTTCTACTATTTCATAGATTGTATTACATTAAAATATGAATGAAATAAAACTCTCGAACATCAGTATAAAAAACGAACCTAAGGTAATAACTAAAACAAAGTTGAAGGAAGCGACGAGAGAAGGAACATGACTCATTTTCTCCATCATGAATAAGGTTTAATAACCGAAATATTGAGTATATTTGTGTGTTTGTGATATATGTTCTTTCTCACCGCTGCCTTCAACTTTGGTGAGTGATGAGTCATTTTCCCTTTCCTTGCACTTATATTGCCTAAAGCAGTTTCCTTTTTCCTTAATTTAACTAACACAAAGGAAAGTTTTCAAAAACATTTCCAATTCATGCCTCTCAACGTTAATATTTTGTAACAGAATAAATTTTGTAAACAATTTTTACACGTAATAAAGCACACGCACATGAAGCAGCAGGCGAATACTAGGTATGTATAAAAAGTTAATAAGCTTCATTAACAAAAATAATATATTATCTGATTGTTGATGTTGTATCTTCAATACGACTCCTGTTACTCTGTAGCAGAATATTTGAAATATACTAACTGAAATAATTAATGTGAATATCTTAATTTATAAATGATATCTGATATCCATAATTTATTTGTATATGATCTAGAGGACAAAAAAAAAAAAAAAAAAAAATGGTACCACTACTACTACTATAACTTTCCATTCATTTTATTTGTTACAGTTAAAATAGTGCACAGAATACAGAACAGTAGATGGCTATTTATTTCCATCATTTAATTATCTCCTTATTTTAGTTATCCTATATATTAACAGTGTTATGTACGTGTGCGACTTGAAGTCGTAGAGTTTGGATCGCAAGTGACTGGCGCATTTGAACCACCTGAAATGTAACGGCACATTACGTGCCAAAGAACATCAGTTATGTGGTAAATAGACTCAAATTTGCTTGCAAATGTCACATGGGATTTTCCAAACTAACCACAGTTCGTATTGTTTTGAGAAAAGAGAAAAAAAGAGCTGTTTTCATTTGGATCGCCAATGTGTCACCGCACCGCTCTTTGATAAAACAATTCTAATTTTGTTCTGTCAAGTGAATTTCACTAAATCTTTTATTATAGTTTGTTCTCCCTCAAATTTTGTTTTCAGTTCAAAGTGTGGTGTAGATAAACTTTACGAAGCTTATCAGAAATATTTTTCCAGTGAGTTTTCCATAGGTAAAATGGTGTCGGTGAACTATGGATATCTTATATGCAGGACAAAGAAACATTCCCTTGTAATATAGAAGAAAGAAAGATGACAGAACTGCAGAAAAAGAAAACAAAAAACAGCTTTCTCTACTTTTTATTTAACGTGGCATGTATGATTTGTTCTGTTTTAACAGTTAATAAACAATGATGAATGAGATAAGGAAAATATTTTTAGGAACACATCATGATGAAAAGGATCCTTGGATGTGCATGAATAAGAGGTTTTCCCCAAAAAAGATGTTGTTGGTGTTTTAGGGCGCGTTGACGTCGGGGTCATTAGCGCCCTACCCAAAAAAGAAAATATACAGGAGTGGCCAGTGTAACCATTTCATTCTGAATATTTGTCATTATAGAAAAGTATATTAAACAAATATTGATCACATTCATTATATTTGCAATAATTTTAGTGATAGTCTGGCAAGAAAAAGCAGCACAAAATTTCTTCTGGAATTAATAAGGAAAAGATTACGTTCTAACGGGGAGGGAAAAAGGGGGGGGTCAAGGATAATGCCACATCAGGCTACTTGGGGGAAGGGGGATTCAAAAGAGGCCGGAATGGAGCTACTTAGTTATGCAATTTTTGTATTAAGAATAACAGGCTTCCCATAAACTAAGTTTTTTAAAAAGTTGCTTAGTGTCTGTTTTTTTATACGACTGATTCAATTTATTGCTTACCCTTCAGATATCACGTTATAGTTGTGCATTGTTTGATTTCTCATGAAAAACTATTGTGTCTGTTTTGTTACAAGTATTAATTGATTTGCATTGAACCTCCTCTCTTTTCCTCATGATTTTTTGGTAACACACTCTAAATATCTGCTAACGTCATCTGCAAAGACAAGCAAATGTAGTGTACCTACCATGTAATATAGCCGAGAGAGCATTTATGTTTGTTACGAGATCCAAAAGTTGAACCCCTAGGTTTATAATCTTACATTAATTTACATTCATCTTGAATACGCAATTGCTTTCTATTTTCTTGATACAATTTAAAACAAATTTCTACCTATCACCATTCAAATTTATTTAAATTACCATAGAAAATCTAGGGAATGTATTTTTTTAGGCATTCCTTTCAATATGTTATCAAAAATGGCAAAAATTGAGGATTGTATTTATACACATTGTCTAAAAATAAACTGAATCTTACTGAATGATTCATTATGATTGTCATAATATGCTTAGTCCGGTGGTTGGCTTTCGATAAGCTGGGCCTTTTAATATGTGGTTGGTACATTATGTGGATTGTTTGGATTGCAGGTTGTTCTTATTTACAAAATCATTACATGGACCACGATTATGTTCAGTCTCTTCATTTCTTTGTAAACCACATACATGTTTCCCTATCACAACCAGCATGTAATATAGTATATTGACTCTGGATAACAGATCAAAACTTCTTTCCCTACAATTGCAGATTCTCACCACACGTTCGTTAGTTCAAAAACACAACACACTCTCCACTGACCGACTAACTACCAGATAATTCAGTTCTTCTAGGAACATTTGTCTGCAGTACTTAAAGAGCCCATTATGCAGTATTTCTGTCACCAATCATCATCGTCATCACCACCTTCATCCATCTCCAGTTTCCCGTGTGCAGTGTAAGAGCGCTCGCCACCTTAGTCGGTCCAAGGATGTTTCCTCTTCTTGAATTCTGTACCATCATGCACCTTTCTCCTGTAGGTTCAGTTTCACGAAATCAATCCATCTCCTTCTGGGCCGGCCTGTTGGTCTTTTACCCTTCAGTTCTTTTTCCAGCCATATCTCGCTGTTTTTGTTGGGTCCATCTGCTTGATATGTCCCAGCCATCGCAATCTTCCTTTGGCAATTTTTTTTCAATGGGTTTCATTGACTGGGATCTGTTTATGGATCACTTCATTCCTGATCTTGTTCTTCTGGTTTTCTGTACCGTTGATCTCAGGAACTTCATCTCAGCCGCCTGGAGTCTGTTTTCATCTCTGCTGGTAGTGGTACATACGTCCAGGCTGTACGTTGTAATTGGCAGGAAGTATGAATTATACAGTGACATTTTGGCTGTAATTGGAATATGCTTGTCCCACAGAAAGTGCCTAACTTGATGATAGAACTGGGCTCCTTTTTGTGTCCTATTGTTAATTTGTTCTGGGATCAGTTGTCAGATGTCACTTTACTGCCAAGGTACAGAGAATTATCAACCTGATTCGATTTTCCATATAAATAACAGGCTTCATATTCTGTTTGCTGATAGCAATTACCACTGTTTTTTGTGCCTTATTTTAAGGCCAAATTCCTTAAAATGCTTATTCCAGATGTTTATTTTCTGTTGTACTTCTTCTGTATATCCCCAGATCACATCATCATCTGCAAATGCAAATGATTTAAAACATCAGGGTTGAGATGCTGTTTTACTCTCTTCATAATTTCATCCATTACAATGACGAATGACGAAGGTGATTATATACTACCTTGCTGAACACCTTTGGTAGTCACTAACCAGTTTATTTCTATCACCAATATAGAAATAAGTTCAACTTGAGGCGACACATGCAGTCACTTAGTACTTGTCTCCGATCCAGTGGCCTCGCTAGCTTGCTCCGGGCTACTTTCAACAATCACTGTCTATCTTCTACACTGCTCACTTTCGCACTAGAAGAACTGAGCCTTTGCAAACAATTAATCGTGCTTAAATAATTATATTGACTCTCTTATGGTAAAATATTTTGTGTTAAATCCCAATATTACACACACATTAAATATGCAACTGCCTGCCCACTTCTATTAAACCTTCTGCACACTCTTCTTCTAAAGTGGTTTGATTATTAACATCCACAGTGGGTCAGAAATTGATCCTTTTTCAAAAAGATCATTTCCATTTCAGTTTAGCTGCTGGTTAGTAAAATCAAACTGTTTGATTTTTATGTGGTAAGCTTGTCAACAAATATCAAAGTTTTTATTCAAAGTAGATCCTACAGACTCTTGTTTGTTTGCAAGTTCATTGTTAATATTTAAAATTTCTGGTTTATGTTCTGGCATGATACAATGGTTTTTCCTTTACTAATGTTATGCTCATTTTTTATTTGATTTTCTAACCTGCCATTTATAGTTAGATGTTAAGCTTCTTTGATTACTTGAGCTAACATTTTTGTAGCAAGTCATGTAATGGCTTCAGAATAGTGCATTAGAGATTATATAGTTCTCTCTTTTATGCCTGCTGTTGTTAGTTAGTTCTTCGTTTTTGACTGATGCAAAATAATCTTGCAGTGAGGAATTTATCATAAATTTCCAGAATCTTTGGGGATAATAATTACATTTGATGTATACACTTGGAGGTAATGGAGAAAGATGTACAGATAATTTGTTTAAGTATATTAGAGGGTTGGTGTGGAGTACAGATGTGCCACAAAAGAGTAAGGAAGCAACCTATAAGACCTGATGTAGGAAACATGAGTGACGAAGGAGAGGAACAAAGGGAGAATACAAGTTCTGAAAATGAAAGTTTGTTAGCGTAAAGTAGGAGTAATGATAAGAGGCGGAATAAGGAAGATGATCAAGGAAGAATTGCTACAAGAAAGAATAGAGAAATCAAGGTTACAGTGGTATTGTAATGTAAAGAGAATCAGAGCGGAGAAAGGTACCACCGAGCATGGTGGGTGATCAGTAACGCTCTGGCCTCACATGTGGGAGGACAGTGGTTCGAATCCCTGTCCGGACATTGAGATTTGGGTTTTCCACGGTTTCCCCAAATCACTCGAGGTTAATGCTGGGATGCTTCCTTCAAAAGGCCATGGCTGAATTCCTTCCTGTTCCTTGTCCCCAGTCCTATCCTGCCTCTAATGACCTCGATGTCGATGAGGCATAAAGTCATAAACAAAAAAAAGAGAGAGAGAGAAAGATACCAAGGAAGATGCTGGACGTGGTGTTGAAAGAGAAGGGGTCCAGAGGAGGACTCAGAGAAAAAGGATGAAAGGTGTTAAAAAGTGTTGAGAAAAGAAGAGGAAATTGGCTGAAAGCAGAAGAAGAGGGATGGTGGATGGATAAGAAGCACTATAGAGGCTTTTGTTCCAAGCAGACACAAGTGGTTGGAGGCTGTTCAAAATGATGATATCCACTTGACATTTAAATATAATAGTTCAAGCCGCAATCATTAGTCGATTACTTTTTTTAAAATTCATATAACATAACTTTTTTATTTGAGATTATTATTATTATTATTATATTATTTGGAAAAGATACACAATATTACTGTGCATTGGAGCTGTTGTATACTACTCCAGTTTATTTTGATTTATGAAAATGTTAGCAATACTGTAATTTTTGTGTACTCTAGTATCTTCACAAAGATTTACTGATTTAATCGTTCCCAGAATGTCTGGTATTGTTTTATAGCGAAACTTGAGATTAACACAGAGTATATTTAATTTCATTGTGAAGGAGTGCATGCTTCAGTGGTAGTTTCCCCCTTTCTTGTACACATCTACTTTTGTTGTCTATGAATTTTAATTTCAAGTTCTTTCAGCATTTTTGGTTTATCATTTGTAACTTCCCATGGTAATTTATTCCAATCTCTGACTTCCTTACCTAAAAAAGAAAACTTTCCACACTTGCCTAAAATTGAGTGCCCTATGCACCAATCTTAATTTTTCGATCAATATATTTCCACACCCATCACCAATATAAATCTCATACACTCAAATGACCATCTTCACCCTCCTCCTGTCTTCCAATGAACCCCATTCCAGCTCCTTTATCATATCAGTTACTGATTGTGTTCTGCAAAATGTGGGTTCCATACTACACCACCATATTTGAGGAATGGTGTGACCAAAGTTTTGTAACTCATTTCCTTCACTTGCCTGGTACCTCCCCTCATCAGTCTCTCTCCTATAAATGAGGGATGTTGAGAATGTTTCCTACCATCTGCCCAATTATTTCAAGTCTTCTGCAGGCAGTTCCATCCCTACCTGATAATCGTAATACATATTTAGTTTTTTTTTATTTCGGTACCTAATATGCTTGCTCTTCTTTGCATTTATCTTCATCCCAAGTTGATCTGTCCATGTTACCCTGCATTCGTTTAGTCTTCTCCCATTTTGATCCTTTTATATAACACTGAGCCATCTGCAAAACAGTCTAAATTCTTACTGCAAACTATTCACACAATTATTCATTAGAATAATGAATAACATTGGCCCTAATACCTTACTTTGTGGCACTCACACTTTCACTTCCACTTCTTTTGATGCTGCAGTTTCTGTCTTAATTCTTTGCTTTCTACCTTTTAAGAATTCTTCTACCTAACAAATCACCTTTTCATCCACTCCAATGGTTTTTACCTCAGTTACTGCCATTTTATGGCTCACTTTGTCAAATGCCTTAGAAAGATCTAGTGCAATACGATCAGTGTGGCCACCCTTGTCCATTTCATCTGAAATATCATGCATAGAGGCCACTAAACGAGATTCACATGAATATTTTTGCCTAAAACCATACTGATCATACAATGTAGGCTTTCACGGCCGGCATTAACTTCACTCGTAATAGGCTATTTGACAGTATTAAAAAAATACTATAAATTGAACTCATTCTCGTAGATTAATGCTTCAGGAAGCTAATTTTTTCGATTTTGAAAATAAAAGTGGATTATTTTTAATAAAAAAGTGAAATAAAAATTATACTTTTGTTACCTCTGGTCACGTGACAGAAAACGCTCTAGGATTGGTGGCCGCTTGAGTGACATCACACGTCTGTAAATGCTGCGGCTGGAAATCGAGCGTTTCGTATTATCCAAGTTTTCAACTATTTTTATTGTTTGTTGCTGGTCATTTCTTGTTATTAATGAACTTTCATTTTTAATACAAAATTGAGAACAATTTGTAAAAGCCTACAGCGGAAATTATCAAAAATAGATGCCTTACTTGTGGGGCTAACTATAGAAAAAAAAAACTGACTTTTATTCTGCTGAGCTTAAAAATGTAACGGCTTCAATTTGAGACTCATTTATATTTAACTTGAAAGTTAGAGATTGATTGTTTTGCGTTAGCAAACCATATGTCAAAAAATTCTGTACGCGAAATTTGTGCAGTCATGCTGAAATTAAAGAAAAGTTGTATGGGTGTCGCAAATATGCGCAAACAAATGAAGGTATTTCTTGTAGCTAATAAGCAGCTCTTTCAAATAAATATAGTAAGAGATCGGTATAATGCGGTATAATTAACTAAAACTCAACATGAAATTGAATCAGTAATTTTTTTAAAATAAAAACAATCTCACTCTGTTTTTATGATGCTAATGTATCACAGAAAAATCATGCATAAACTTACCTTGAGGCTCGCCACAAGCAATATCAACACACAAATCACTAATAACATGCAGAAACACAGCGTAATCATCGACTAAGCCCAATGGAATGGCGCGGCCGACTGGAGCGCTTTGATCAATGGATCACAGGAAGCCCATTGTTCAAACTATTTCTTCTATTGTTAGGCGTGAATTCGTGTAAAATAAACCTTCGTTCCGAGTAATATGGTTTATCTACTTTGAATATAAATAACCGACCAATCCATAATGTAGATAATGCACTACTAATGAGACATAGTAAGAAAAAACTGATTGCTCTGGTGGGAGATGCCTTAAACACTCCAATTCGTTAACAATCACCCTAACTCACAATATTTTACGGGAGTAACATTAAATGTTATTTTCCACTTTTTTTCATAATACTTTCCTTATGCTTCAGAAAATTTTTTCCTTCCCTGTATAGATTTAATCCCTTTAGCAGCTTTCTTTTATATATTCTTCTACATATTACATTCCATTTCTTCCCTAGTCATGTGACAGTGTTTCTTGACTTCTTACTCTCTATCATCTTCTGATTATTCACCGAGCATGGTGGTGTAACGGCTAATGTTCTGGCCTCGCATTCGGGAGGATGGCGGTTCGAATCCCCGTCCGGGCATCCAGATTTGGGTTTTCGATGGTTTCCCCAAATCACTCCAGGTGAATGCTGGGATGCTTCCTTCAAAAGGCCATGGCCGAATTCCTTCCCATTCCTTGCCCCCCATCCTTTCCCGTCTCTAAACACCTAGTTGTTATAGGAGAGGTTAAGCAGTTAAAAAAAAAAAAAAAAAAAAAAAATCTGATTATTTCCGTGAATAGTTTGTCTTTCCGCTTTCTGTAATTTGCTTGTGTGTCTTCTCTTTCTGCAATATTATCCCCATTTTCTTCTCTTTCACTACCACTTACTTTCCAGTAGCTATTGTTTTCATTGTCATCTTTATTTCCTTTGGAAAAATTATTATCATCTATTTGCATATTATTTTCCCTCCTCTGTATGTCATTCTCATCTTGTAAGTTATTCTCATCCTTTTGTATTTCATTTTCTTGTAGGTCACATCCATTTTCTATTCATTCATTCTCTATTCGTTCATTCTTTGTTCGTTTATTCTGCTATAAGTCCATTGTACAATACTGTTTGGCCTCTGGAGCAGGTAAGTTTCTTATATAGTCCGATTCCTCGGTGTTCTTCACATTGGCTCTAACATTAGTAAGTCCATTTAATATTCTTTGTTTTTTTTTCTTGATTATTATTTTCTTTCGAAAATTAAGCTATAAATGTTTGTTTTTTATAACACCTTACCTGCATTCAATTATTATCTGAAATGTTTTCACCTTCGCGATTTTTATTTAAATAACTCTCCAAAGCCTAACAGGACCTCTTTTATTTAGTTGATTGCAACCGAGCATGGTGGTGTAACGGATAGCATTCTGGCCTCGCATTCGGGAGGACGGCGGTTCGAATCCCCGTCCGCGCATCCAGATTGGGTTTTCCATGGTTTCCCAAATCACTCCAGGCAAATGCCGGGATTCTTCCTTCAAAAGGCCATGGCCGAATTCCTTCCCATTCCCTGCCCCCATCCTTTCCCGTCTCTAAAGACCTTGCTGTTGAGAGACATAAAGCACCTGCCTTTGAAGGCCTTTCAAGTCCCCCCCCCCCCCCAGTTGTTAATTGTTATTTCACCCGATTGTGTATCACTAAGTGGGTAGCTTTACGATCCTCATCAGTTTCTGCCATCATGTTGCTTTCTGAAAGCTATCTGTCCCGCTACCATTTTCATGCTTCACATCTCGCCAGACTAAACTCTCACATACTGTTTCTTCAGTCTTTCCTCTCCATAAATATTCCAAAAACTCCCAGTTTCAGGTTGCCTTCCACAAATTCACCCATCCTTCATGTTTTCCATTTCCCACAACCCACCTGGTTCTCCAATAGTATATCCACATGACTATGAGGCTGAGGCCATGAGACAGCTGTCTGACGCAAACACCTACCGTCCACACCCTTTAGATCCCACCAACTCCATGTGCTACGAACTGCAGGGCCCCTTACAAGGCTCTCTCCAAAGTCCATCTCACTCCTAACTCCCCAGAATCCCCACATACCCACCCTGTACCTTCATCCCAAGATCCACAAGATTGGCAATCCAGGATGACCTATATTTGTGGCATATGGGTCACCCACTGAACGGATTTCAGCCTTGGTGGATCAATATCTCCAACTCTTTGTACAGAGTCTTCCCTCCAATGTCAAAGATACCCCACACTTCCTTGAACTTCTATCCATATTCCACACACCTCTACCCCCAGACTCCTTCCTAGTCTGTATTGATGTAACTTCCTTCTGTACCAACATTCCCCACTGTCAGAGCCTCAATGCCCTGGAACACTTCCTAGATCTGTGACCCCCACACAGCAGTCCAAGTTCATACTTCCTTTAATCCTTGGCTCAACTAATTCTCTCTGAAAACTTTTTCACCTTCAATTCTAGAATATATCACCAGATTTGCAGCACTGCTATTGGCACCCACATGGCCCCGTCCTATGCCAATCTGTTCCTCTGTCGTCTGAAGGAACATTTCCTGAACCACATCTCCCCTAAACCTACTGTCGTTCAGATACATAGATGATATATTTATGATCTGGACCCACAGTGAAACCCAACTCCTAGAATTTCTTGATTCCCTTAACAATAGTCATTTCATTGATTTCACCTGGATCTACTCTCACACGCACATCATGTTCCTCAATGTTGACATCACGCTCAGGCAAAGTGCCCTTCACACCTCTGTCTCAATCAAACCAACTAATCTAGATCAATATCTACATTTTAACAGTTGCCACCCATTCCATTCCAAACATTCCCTCCCCTGCAGCCTTGCTATCCATGGCATACCTATCTGTTCTGATGCTGAATCCCTCTTCCAGTACTCCCAGAACCTATCCAAAGCCTTTATTTCCTGCTCTTACCCAGCAGATCTTGTACATAAACAAATCTCCCATGTGATCACCCACCCTCCATGTAACTACTATTGCCTGGCACCTATTAAACCCAACAATACCCCTGCATTTGTCACCCAGTTCTCTCCTGGCCTCGAGTCCATCAGTCAAATCTTACAACAGGGGCATGACTTCCTTCGCTCCTTTCCAGAAATGCTCATTCTTCTACCAAAAATTCTACCAACTGTCCACCGTACATGTTTCAGCAGACAACCTAACCTCAAAAACATCTTGGTTCACAAATACCCTCCATCAGACTCTCCAAAAACATCATGTGCGTCATTTCCATGCGACAGACCACACTGTGACACCTCTAATATGCATCCTCCCACTAGAATGTATTCTAACCTGACTATAAGGGAAACCTTCCCCATCATTGGCCATGCCATTAGCTCTAGAACACATATCATATACCAGCTAATCTGCCACCACTGCACTAGTTCCTATGTAGGCCTGATTTCACAACAACTCTTGGTCAGAATGAAAGGCCACAGACAAACAATCCACACCCGCAACTTATACCTCTCAGAACCAGAACATGCCAATCACCACAATTCTAACAATCTCAATGACTGTTTCACCATGAGAGCTATCAGAGTTTTCCCCGAAACCACCGCCGCTTCAGAACTTAGGAGACAGGAATTGGCGTACCAAAATATCCTAGATACCAACACCCACCTGGCCTCAACCACTGATAAAATTCCACCTTTTCACCCATTACTCATTATTATTAGTATTATCATTGTTATCATTTAACTAGTTACAAATTTCTTCCAAATTTATTTATTTATTGTTCCCTGTAACACTCCATACCCTTTTGTTACATTATTAATTTTATCACCATCTGTGATATATATATTTATGTATAACATCTCAGTCTTTCCCAACATATCGATAATTCACTCAGACACATGTTAAACTTTGGTGTGTGCTCACCTCCGGAACCACGTGACTCATTTCCTATAAAATAAATAAGGTGAAAACCAAAATACTGTACACATTTGTGTTCATCATGTATGTTTTTCACTCTTCACAGCCTTCCACTTTGGTGAGTGATGAGTCATTTTCCCTTTCCTTTGTCATTAATATTGCCTAAAAGCCGTTTACATTTTCCTTAGTTTCATTACTGTTGGCCATGAGTTAACTGTCAGTAAGAATGAATGCAGCTAGAATCCAGTTCGTACCATAGTTGCTGATGCCACCTGACTTGATGTCAATAACTTAAATTTGTTTTTAGTATAACAGACTATATAATAAAAGCACATTGTTAAAAGAGAAACAAGTGTATAATCACCTGATCATAAACCAATAGCCATAAACATTAAAAGTGTCATGTAACACTATGCCTATTTTTTTTTCTGAGTTTCCACAATTGGAGCATTTTGTTTAGTTGAGATAAGAGTAAATATTATAATGTCAGAATTACTCAGGTTGTGGGGCAGTGGTAGCAAATCACACTGAGGCATGAACGGTTGGATTGGTGATACTCGAAAACAAGAAGGGAATCTTGTATATGAGTAGTCAGTAGCAGTTGCTCTGTAATTGAGAACGGCAAATGCACACATGTAGTGTGGTCAAGACGTAGTGTATCATACTCTATAAAGTTCAGTGGTTGTATTTAAATGTTCATTTCTGTCATGTGAAGTGAATAAAACAGAATATAATTTGAAATGTCAAATCAGTGAGAATTACCATCCTTTATATCAGAATCATGCTGGTACTAACAATTAAATGTTAAAATTTATATTCTGTAACCGTTCGTGACTGAAATGCAGAATTTATTTGGCCCATTTTGTGCAATACCAAGGGGAGAAATGGTTAACAACAACCAACCATGCACATATTCCTCTTTTAATAATCACTTGTAAACAATTAATGAAAAACTAAAGATTCTTCTGGCACTGATGCTGTTCCCTTAACAGTACTCATATCATTGTCTTCGATGGCTGAAAGTTTTCCTCTGTTTCTGTGTGGTTATAATGAGACTGAAAAAGAATAATTAGATTCTTGTATGATTTTCTTAAATAGATTGCTTTTGCAAATGACACTAGTGTACCTTCAAAATACCCAGGAGTAGAGAATCTAGATATTTTTTTTAGACATTCCAAAAGAGAAATAGGTAGTTCATTGTAAATTAATACTTTATGTAGGAAAAATCCAATTACTTCAGTTAAAAAAAGAGACTCCTATAATATGATGTCTGAAAAGAAAGCATTCGATCAAATTATATGCACAAAATTCCTGGGTGTATACATAGGTAATCATTTAAACTGGAACCAACACATTCAGTTGCTTGAAGAGGTAATATAAAAGCAAGAAAGTTGGCATGATTTATTTTCCCTGATCACTTATATAATCCGTTGCTGGAAAAGTTATTCACAAGCAAAGAAGGTATTTAAGATATAAAAATGTCTTTCAGGACGCTTTTGAAGGATAGGCCCACAGACCTTGTACAGAAATGTGTTTTAAAAAGATTGGTATATTTACATTGTCAGTACAATACTTTTGTTTCATACTGTCTTTTGTGGTAGGAAGACTTAGTCTTGATGCTGAGATACATAACCTTAATATTGGGAATAAATAGATCTATATGTGTTAAAGTCACTGTTGGTTGTATGAAGAGGGTTGGAATTCTTTGGGGCTTCTTTGATGAATGTCTTGTCACATAAAATAAAATATGTATAAAAGGATGACAACCGTAAATGTAAACTAAAGGAATTTTTGGTTCAGAACACATTTTACTTTGTGAGAGAATTTTCTTCTTGAAATTTGTTAACACAATATAACTGAGGGAAAAATGTACTTTGGAATTTGAAATCTGGAAGATGATAAAATTATTCAGCAACACAAATTTTTTTGTGATTTTTTTTTTTTTTTTTTTTTTTTTTTTTTTTTTTTTTTTTTTTTTTTTTTTTTTTGAACTGTCTTAAAACAAAGCAGTGAACAAGAGTCTTTGAGTAATTGTGTTCAAATATACCAATCAATATTGGAAGTTGTCATTTTTTTTTTTAATAACACTGGAAGTTGATTGTATTTTTTGGCATTCTAAGTATGTGGACTGTAATCAGTAGTTGGTAATATTACAAGTTTTGTATTAATGCTATGTACTGTTTCACATCCCCAAGGCTATACTCACATAAGATCAAAGAAAACATATCTACTCTAATCTAAAAATTGTACATGGAGCTCATATGATTGGAATCACATACTGGAAATTTGATATAATTTAAGGTGAACACCATCCCTGCTTCTGATCTAACAGGAACCACCACTTGCTGTTACAAAAAATCAAAATTACCTTGATTTTCTTTTCTTTTTGCTGTTTCACAGTTTTTATATATTTCAATTTTCATTTAAAATTTGGGTGTAATTGTTTTGTTAATCAAACCAACTGCATTTCCTTTGTTTTCCTGTCAATCCTGGTGTTCTGCTCAACTCCCTAAAATTACAATATTTTGAATATGTATCTTGCCATGATCTTTGGTTCCTTCCTCTATTCTTATTTTTGTTTGTATTGTATTTTAAATTTAAGGTAGAGGTGATATTAATACTTTGAACCTAGAGAAAACTCCCCTTTTTACTGTTATAAATGTACGTGTGGAACAATTAAGAGATTAATAATAAGAAAGGAAAAAAAAAAAACACATTAAGTTGATGTAAGTTGACATATCAAATGACAGTTGCTGTAACAATCAAATTTTAATTTATTTTTAGGAGAAGCAACAATGTTCATATGTTTCATAATGTTTAGCAATATTTGCCACTGTATTCTCATCTGATTATTTGTATGCCTTACTTTCCAATATCACTGAGTATTCTGTTTTTCTCCAGTGGGAAAATATAAAACAACAGTTGTAAATGTATGTCGCTGGGCACTCAAAAACAATAACGTCGATTTGCTGGTTAAAGCTATAAAAACAGGAGAAGCATAGATTTGAAATAACTGCAATTAATGAGATATTACAAGTAAGTGTTGCAGCTATTATTTCAATATTTGTAGCCATCATAGAAACCCAGCATTCATTTTGAACATTGTATTGTTTTATTTCTGTTTCAGCATACAAAATATCTGCTATTTAAGTGGATTTCAGAGCCAATATAACCATTAGATTGCTTGACACCCAATTAATCACTTCCTCACATTGGTTAATAATTTTTTCCTTACTGGAGGACAACATAAAAATTGGCAATAATAAACTAACAAATATAAAACTTCGGTTTCCTTGTTTTCTATTGCTATGGAGTAAATATTGGTTTCCAATAGCAAGTGAAATCATATATATTATTTCTACAAGGTGTTTTTTCGTCACAAGACATTATCTCCTATCATAAGTTATCGAAATCGATAAATGAGGTATCATATTAAATATTAAGTTCTCCGCTTTGTTCACATCTCATTTTAAGAAAGGAACTTTCATAAATTGACTCTGAAAAGGCAATAATATCATTATTTCCATAACGTGTTTATTTTTGTCACGAGTCTTTTATCTCCCTTGATACAAAACCAAAATCGAAAAATGAGGTATCGTTTTAAAAATAAAGAACTCTGCTTTGTTCTCATTATATTTCAAGAAAGGAATTTTTTGGAATTTGACCCTTATAAGGCAAAAGTATCAATATTTTTACAATGTGGTCCTCCCCCCCTCCACCCAGGCCATTTATCTCCCTTGATACCTTAACGAAATCAATAAATGAGGTATCATTTTAAAGGTCAAGGTCTTCAGGTAGGTATCATCATAAATTAAGAAAGAATTTTTTTTTAAATTCAATCCTTAAAGGGAAAAGTAATAACTTTGAAAGTTGCACGTATGAGACAGTTTAGAGTCAAGCCACTATACTGCAGCTGTACATATCACAGAGATATCAATAAACTGTGTGTTTTTTGTGCAATAAGTAGTGATTCGGATATTTTTTTGTATTATGGAAACATTTCTGTTTTGCTATACAATTCCTATGAAAACATTTTATTCCCTATTCCAGACTATGATCGCAGCAACACATATCAGAAAGATATGGATATGCTGTGTGTATTTTGGTCAGGTTAGTTGTACTCCATTGAGATCAATGACAGTTTGTCTTACATATGGTTTTACACATCCAAAAATGTTTCCTAATTGTTTCTAATATGCTGTAAGTATTTTGTTATGTACCTATTATGCTAAACAAATAAACAATTGCTACAAATGAGGCATTTCTTCTTTCATCCTATTACAAACCAACAACCTTACTATTTTATTCACAAAATTTTTGCACGGGTTATCTAATATAACTTATTGCTCTGGAGTTATCCTCAGGTACCATGTGTGCACTGTGACAACCAGAACTGCAGTTCCGTTGCCATGCACCAATACAGTTGTATAACATTCAGTCTCCCCCTTGCTCTATCATGGGGACCACAGTGAGCATGGTTAAGTTTCTTGCTTGCTGTGAGTGCCTCTCTACAGCATCGCAACTGTGTGATGGGTGGCTTAATAATCCATCTGCTGTGAGCCAGTTACTGGGGTTCATATTGCATGTTGTTGTCTAAGAATAGACTGAGCCAGCTTCCAGGTGTTTCACCCGTCCACTTCGTCATCTGGCAGCAAACCAGTGTATATTATATTTCAGTAATACACTGGTAAATCCTTCATTCACACATAGAAGGCAATTGTTAAATAAATATTACATAAATATATCTTCATGGATGTACCACCGATTGTCATAAAAACACAATATTTCAATATCTTTCTCAGATGTGAATCCATCTGTACTGGTATGCTGACCAACAGCTAATGCATCAGCTCAGGTGCCGTATACCTCTTTTGTAGTGCTCAGTTCTGTTTGAGGTCTGTGCCCAGAGATTGGAAGGCTGGTTGCCAGTAGGTATGTGTGTTGGTATTCGCTGTGGCCTGCAGACCTTGACGTGGAGCCGTCTTATGGCGACAGCTGGACGACGGTATGACACTCTCTCCAAAATTTTGCCAAGTCCAGTTTCCAGGCACTATATAGCTCACTGTCTCTATTAAAGGCATCAGCTAGTCAAATTCTGATGGATTCCTTGACTACTGAGTCCCAAAAATGTGAGGTTCTTGCCAGTATCCAAACATTATTAAAATCCGACCTATTACAGTGGTCATAAATGTGCTCAGCGATTGCTGATTTGTTGTACTATATTAGTGGAGGTAGCGTTTATGCCCTTCACACTAGTATTCTACGGTGCAGATATTTGGAAGCAATCATGGGAGGGGAATCAGTGAAATAGTTCAGTCTAACTTGGGGCCAGATTAAGAAGCTTGCAGTATTTTCAAACAAAATGCAGATCTTGGAAGTGTAGTGTGGAAGACCTAAGAAAAGATTTCTCAGATGATGATTGTATTGTAATTGTGGGGGGACCAGAAAATAGTCTTGATAAGGACCTCAATTATTCAACTGTGGAAGACATTGCTCACATTTCCAGGAACACATGTCAGACAAATGTGGGATTTGTAGGTTAACTTGAGCATTATGATAAGCCCTGGATGTGGCATAATATTAGGTGTACAAATGTATCATTGGAAAGGATTCTTTGGCAGCCAGCAAATTCACACATTGGTTTGATAGATGTGGCCTGCATTGGTAGGGACAGTTATACTCACCATGAACTTCATCTGCATTTCAGAGGTAAAAGAAAGCTTTCACTTCTTATTGTTGATGAAATCAGGAGATGCCAGGTGACTGAAAGAGGCATTCCTGTTATAAGTGATGTTAAGTTGCAGCCTTTTATAGGGTAAATAAAATAGATGTATCAAGATGTCTAAAGGAAATTATAAACATCTCTGCTGATCAAAACTTATTGAAAATCCAACTGAAATACCAGTATGTACTGATAAATTCAACAATTCAAAGTGTTCAGACCACTATTCTCCATCAAAATAAAAGAGGAATATTTAATAAAATTGATGACATTACCTTATGTGTAGAAGAGATTAAAAATTTCAGAAATTTTGATGTAGATGTACTGTGCATATCTGAACATCATTTGTCTGACACAGGAATATCTCAGCTGTCCATCCCAAATTATGAACTATGCTCTCATTTCTGTAGATGTAAAATGGAGAATGGGGGAGTTGCCATTTTTGTTAAAAATAATATTCAATGTAGTAGTTTAGTTGTTAGTGAGTATTGTATGGAACACTTTGAATGCTGTATTACAGAACTCGAATATGGTGAGGAAGAGCTCATAGTAATAGCAATTGACAGGCCCCCTCTGCAAATTTCAGACTGTTTTTATCGCAGTTAGAGTCTTTGCCACTATGTTTCACAAATGCAGGGCCGGCTTAAGGAATTTCGGGGCCCCCTGCGAAGTTTGATTTCGGGGCCCCCCTACTTCATTTCTAGATGTACTTTTGCATACACTTTCGAAAATAGAGACGCACTGAGGTTTCTCTAAATCTGTGTACAAACGGGCCAGCAGTTTATTCAGTATTAGCTGGACGGGACCAACTTTGCCGAGTCTTTGGTGTTTTATCAATGCATCTCATATGGATCTCCCAACTACTGTCACTTTCATTTCTAGCTAAGCCCTGCTGCCCATTGTGTCAAATGAAATTATTTTTTTATTCAATTTTATAGCTATTATTATATTTATAATACACTTTTTGTATACGACATTTCTTTTCTTGCCTTTCTTTGCTAGTACATATTGTTTTTTGGGGATAGAGACATGTGAGCAGGCATACACATTTTAATTCATTAACTTTTTATATGAAACGTCAAAAGATGAATGAGTTTATTCGGACGAAATTACATAAATTGCTGAAACAGGGTCAGAGCAATACACGCCTTTAAATATATAGGCATATTGTAATTACATCAGATACGACTTTCTGAAAACTGAATCTGATGAAGAACATCTCGTGGAACTCCACACTTCGGAAACATCTATTGTGAACGCAGCTTGTTAACATTCTAAATTTGTATATTATTTATGTCAGCAGGAAAATTGTTCGTTAAGTAAGGACAAACTTTTAAGGGGATGGTGCCGGGGGCCCCCGCTACTGTGGTTCTTGCGGTAGCCTTAAATTGGCCCTGCTCAAATGACAAACAAATAGTTTTATGTGGAGAGTCTCAATCACAGCAATGAGAGACTAGATATGGAAGCCTTGATATTGTCTTTTAACTTAATGGCACTTGTAATTTCCGTAAAAAATACAAAATATTAGCAGGACTGCATTTGATATTTTTTTATGGATATTTCTCAGCACAGTAATTACAGCATACTTCCAGTAATAAATGGTATCTCTGATCATGATGCTCAACTGTTATATATCTTGTCCAGAAACACTGCTAAACAGATAAAGTGAAGTTAGGTATATAGAAGAAATATCAATAAAAACAATATAAAAAATTTCATAGATTCCTTAAATAATGAACATTGGTCAGAAGGATACACTGCACAGGGTGTTAATGCAAAATTTGATTTATTTCTTAGTATATTTCTAACACTTTTCGAAGGAAGTTTAAAAAAAAAAAGGAAGTTGTCAACACTACAAGCAGTTAATTGGGTAAGGGATGGATAACAAAGAGTATCTAGTAAAACAAAAAGGGACCTTTACTTAAAATTATGAGAATCAGATAACTATACACTGAAAGCTCATTATAAACTTTATTTCAAAATACCAAGAAATGTAATAAGAAATACCAAGAACATGTATATATCAGCTAAAATAGAGAATTCAGGCAATGAAATGAAAACTATATGGAATACAATAAAAACTGGAACAGGAAAAGCTGTAAATCGCTCTAAAGACATAAGAATAGAACAAAATGGATCTGTGCATAGTGAAGTAGGGGAAGTTGGTGAAATATTTAACAAACATTTACTTCAGTTGTAGACAAATTAGGCATAGAAAAGCAATCCCCACATAGTGCCCTAAGGCTTCTTCACACTGCTTTCCCAAATAGATATCTGGAGATGCAATTGCCACCAGTAACAGTCTCAAAAAAAAAAAAAAAAAAAAAATCTCGTGAAACATTTGTAACCTAGAATTTCATTCAATATTTCAAGTAAATTACTGAAAAGATGTTCAGATTGTAGCAATCATGTACTTGCTCACATTTGTAATGAATCCTTAATGCAAGGTGTGTTTCTAAATAGATCAGGGGTCCCCAAACTTTTTATCACGTCGACCCCCTCATAGAACATTTGTCTTCTTATCAACCCCCAGATTAAACGTTTAATAAAAACCAGTGCCGGATCTGGGGGGGGGGGGGGGTATGTAAACCAGGGTGCCAACTTGAAGGGCGGTGATATAAGTCGCCGAAACCTTTTTTTAGCACAAGTAGTACACTGGGCAGCGACAACAATGAGTTTGGCCAACAATTGGGGCGGCGACAATAATGTGTTTGGCTGACAGTCGGGGCGGCGACAACAATGTGTTTGGCTGACAATCGAGGCCGCGACACTTGGGATCAGACGGCAAAAATGGGGGCTCCACATAATGTTGCAATGGGCGGTATTCCCACAGTTTTTGCCCGGCTGGAAAAATTCCTGGATCCGCCACTGATAAAAAATTTAAATCATTTTTAGCATTTCTAATGCTAAGCAATAAGGAGACTTGCATAACAACCCAAAGAAAGTATTTATAGTTCCCACACCTTAAAAAATCCACCCAAAAACACTAACAGAAAAGGGAGATATTTTACACTGTTATTATAATTGTAAAAAATAATAACAAAATCATACATAGATGGGAACTAGCCTATAGCCGTAAGTGTCATAAAATGTAAAACACAAAATAATCATTGAAAATTTAAATAAATTATATTAGTTGAAAAAACATCTGCCATTTTACGTCTACTATTGAATACATTAAAAATATGTTAACATACATTTTTATTAAAGTAGTTTATATTAGTGAGATGGATGGATCTGAAGGGCAGCAGCAGCAATATTAGTGATGTTCGGTGGAAAATTGGTAAGTTTTAGTCGCAAAACACCACGGTTTTCCAAGTTCAGTCTGTTTTGTCAAAATAGCGTTCGCGTGGCTAAAGCCAGCTTCAACCATGTATGAAGTTGGGAATGCAAGTAAGAAAGGTTCGGCTTCTGATCTGAGCCTGGGGTATTTTGTAGCAATATTGTTATTGCTCCAAAATTCGCTGAGGTTTTTATTTTTGAACAACGCTTTAGCTTCCAGATCTACGCATATTTCAGTCAGTTCATCTTCTAAGCCAGGTTCATTACCTTCACTATCAATTTTAACATCAAATGGAGAAGCAAACCATTCAGGAACATGCATGTTCTCCAAGTCTTCGAAACGTGCTTTGAAGTCTTCTCTTAATTTATCGAGAAGTTTAATATATATCTCCAAATCACAGTTGGGTATCTCTTCATTTTCTTATAGTAGTCGAAAGTATGAAAAATATTTAAAATCTTTACGTGCCAGTGAAGATTTTAACAGGTCCATTTTTAGTTGAATGACCATTATAATTGTTCGAGCATGAACAATTATAACATTTTTTCCTTGCAAACCCTTCTACACTTCGTTAAATTTTGACTGAAGATCTGCCAAATAGAACAGATGGTTCTTGCACCATTTTAACTTGTCACATAGTAATGGATCCACATTCTTAAGAAACTCTGCAGAGGAGTCATACAAATCAACAAGCCTCTGCAAACTATCACCTCTTGACAACCACCTTACTATTACTATTACAATTACTCCGCGATTCACTAAAAGTGTTTGGCGGAGGGTGCATTGCACCTATCAGGAAAGGTAATGGTTTGGAAGGGATATACGGGATATGGCAGGTGGCGCCCATATGCTATTGTGAGGAACCATCCCAGCATTCGCCTGGAGCGATCTAGGGAAACCATGGAAAACTCAGATCAGGATGGCCGGAGTGCTTTATCGGAAGCTACTCCTGTCCGATTTTGTGTTTACTAGCCCCGTAAATCCTTTCTATTCCATTCCCTAATCGCTCGTGGAAAAAATCAGTAGAGAAATGAATCGGTTCTGGCCCTGATTTCTCTTATCTTATTTTTGCGGTCATTCCGAGATATGAATGTTGCTGGTAGCAATATTTGTTTGCTGTCATTCCGAAATACGTCAGTCGAGAATTTTTCAATTAGCTTCCGTCGAGAGCAACTCCTTCGGTGCTCCAGGTCTTCCCAACCTAACTCCTTCAACATGGCACTTACGCTTTCCCTCCAACTATATATACCTGTCACGAATCGGGCGGCCCTTCTTTGGACCATCTCTAATACCTCCATTAATCCCATTTGATGGGGACCCCATACAGAGCAACAATATTCCAAGTGAGGCCTCACTAGTGACTTGTACGCAATCGATTTAACTTCCGGAGTGCATTGTTTCAAATTACGACATAGAAATCGGTTCCCAATTACATTCTTGATATGCTCATTCCACGACAAATTATTACGAATAGTTACCCCTAGGTATTTAGCGGAATCTACCGTTCTAAAGACAGTGCCATTAATTGTATATTCAAAGCTAAATAGTGTCACCTTTTTACTTACACGCATGACTTGGCACTTTTTAGCGTTTAACTCCAACTGCCAATCTTTACACCATGCAATTATTTTCATAATATCGTCTTGTAACAAAGCGCAGTCGTCCTGGGTTATGATTTCACGATTAATAATAGCATCATCGGCAAATAATCTTTTCATTCCCCTTATTATGTTGCACAAATCATTAATGTATATGAGAAACAACAGAGGCCCTATCACGCTTCCTTGGGGAACCCCGGACCTCACTTCGGCAAGTAATGAACGCTCATTGTCGAGAACACATTGTGTTCTGTCCTTCAAAAAGTCTCCAACCCAATCACATATTTGTCTAGATATACCGTAACCGCCAAGTTTCCTAAGTAACCTAGTGTGAGGCACAGTGTCGAAAGCTTTTTTGAAGTCTAATAAAACTAAATCAACCTGGGATTGCTCATCTATAATACGGCTCAAGTCGTGAATTAAGAGGGCAAGTTGTGTTTCGCAGCATCGGCCTTTTCTGAATCCATGTTTATTTGGGTTTAAAAGCTCATCTTCATCCAAAAACTGCATGACATTTGAATAGATGATGTGTTCTAAAATCCTGCAAAGTGTTGAGGTTAACGAGATCGGCCTATAATTTTGAGGATCATTAACATTTCCACTTATGAACACTGGACTTACGATGGCGGTCTTCCATTCGGCTGGTATTTTTCCTTGATCCAAGGAGGCGGTATATAATTTCATCAAATACGGCGCAATTTCCTTTGCGTACCTAGAGTAGAATCTCGTAGGAATACCGTCTGGTCCTGGAGCATTATTGGGATTTACATTCATAAGCAGTTTAGTTATTCCCTCGACATCGACATCAAGAACGAGATCATTCATAATTTTGTTGGTTCGATTGTTAAATATCGGAATCTCCTCCGAGTTTTCTGACGTGAAAGCTTTTTTAATTACATTATTCAAAATTTCTGCTTTCTCGACGCTAGTTTCTGATAATTCCCCATTTTCCTTATTCAGCAATGCCATAACCTTACAAGAGCCTCTTATTACTTTGACATAAGACCAGAACTTTTTTTGGATTAATAATCAGATCTTCGGATAAATTCCTAACTTGGAATTCTTTTAATGCATCACGCATTGCCTTATGCTTGCAAACTAGACTAATTTAGAGCGATTAAATGAGTCCAACCATTTCTTCACCTTAGCATGTAAACGCCTCTGCCTCCTGAGCAAATGTTTCACTTCCCTATTGAACCACGGAAAGTTCTTAATAAACTTCTTAAGAACAAATTGATTTATATCAGTCCATATTATTTCTTTTAAATTAAACCAGAGTTCCTCAACATTTGTATTTAGCATGTATGTTTCAAAATTTTTCATCAAGTGATCAACCATACTCGCATCGTTTGCCTTATCAAAGTAATATATGAGTTTGTCCTTGCCATGCTTCATATTCAGCCTAGATTTTAAAGTTACCACAATTGCCTTGTGATCACTTATACCGTCTTCTATACAAACTTTATCTACAATATCCGGATTGTTAGTAAGAAAAAGATCCAAAATGGACGAGGAATCTTTGACGCTCCGTGTTGGCTCTTCGACCATCTGTTCAAGAGAATTTTCCGCGAATGATTCCAGGAACGTTTCGGTTGTTAACCTATCTATTCTGCCTGACCTGAATGTAAATGTGTCCCAGTTAACAGAGGGTATATTAAAATCACCTCCCATGATCAATGTATGTCCCTGAAATTTCTGAGAAATACTATTAAGTGACTGTCTAAAATATTCCGCGTTATCTAATCCAGAGTCCGGAGTTCGGTAAAATGATAGTATTATGAACTTTAAACTTCTGCCAATTTTTACCTTCACCCATATTAACTCGCAACAATTTTCCATTTCATTTACTACGGAGCAATTGATGGTTTTATTAAAGGCCACGAACACACCTCCTCCCATTGAGGTAGTTCTGTCTTTCCAAAAAACATTGAATTGAGGAGCAAATACTTCGCTAGATTCTACCTCTGGCGTCAACCAGCTCTCGATTCCTAGTATTATATCAACATCGTTAGTCGCAACTGCAGCGTGGAAATCGGCCACTTTCCCTCTAATATTCCGACAATTAAGGACCATTATCCTTAGCGGTTTAATATCTGTATCTGTACCTCAGTATGCAAATGTAATTGATTGAAAGGTTCATCATTTTCTTCACATAACTTTGCAAACACACTTTTTAGAGTATCATGCAGCTCGCCACTCAACTTTTTTGGCTACAAGATGCTGCCTGTGTAGGACACAGTGAACGGTACTTACTTTAGGAACCTTTTCCTTCAGAAAGACGAAAAATCCTCTATAACGGCCTACCATAGCAGGTGCACCGTCAGTAGCTACTGCAGTAATATTCCCAAAAGGAATGCTATGCTTGTTCAAATAATCTTGCAAACATAAAAAAATTGTCTCACCTTTTGAATCAGTTTGAAGATATTTAGCTAACAGAAATTCATCAACAGTGACATTCAGGGATGGACTATGGTACCTAACATAAGCCATGAGAAGATTTGAACTTCCCAAAGTTGATTCGTCAAGTTGAATAGCAAACTTACAATGCCGTAGCTCAGAGGTCAAAGCTCTTTCCACATCATCGGCCATTTCCTCTATACGTTGCTGCACAGTATTTGCACTCAATGGTATACACTTTAAAACTAGTTGAGGCTCTTTCTTCATAACATTTTCAATTACATCTTTTATAGCTGGTATTATAATCTCTTCACCAATAGTGGACGGTTTGCGTTTCTTTGCTATGTTAAGAGAGATGCTGTAGGATGTCCTCAGTCTTCCTTCACTGTCAGCGCTAGCAGATGACTTCAAATATGTACTTAAATTTTCCCGAACTCTCAATTTCTCTTTCAGCATTTTTAAATACTCAAAATTTTTCTTTTTCTTATCAGAATGGATCCTTTCCAAGTGGTCTTTCAGTTTTGCCGGCTTTATAGCATCATTGCTGAAAGTGTTTTCACATAACAAGCACATAGGAATAGTTTCATTAGCAAAAGATGGCACAAAACCATATTTCAAATACTCGTGTGAATATTGTCTGCATTTCTTCTTAGAACTGGTAGACGACACTGTAGGTATTAAACTCAGATTTGTAATATGAACAACATGATATGATCGCAGCACAACAAAACAGCGGCAGTAAGAGATGCAACTTATTCCCACACGAGCTATAAAGAACTGCCTGTTCTTAATCAGACTGCATTGTTGCTACTTTTTGTTAACAATAGATATCTAGACTTGGAAGGAATAATAATTACATCTTTAAGTTACCTATTCAATAGAATTAGGTAGGAAACAGATAAAAAAAAAGTATCTAAATTTAATGGTTTTCGGTATATTACGATATTTTCTATGTAAAGAACAAAATCTTCATTTAGATATACAATACATAGAGTGGAAACCATACTAGAGTTTAACAGTGCAACTTGTGCGTAATGAGCCAGCAGCGTTCACTCCCCCCCCCCTCCCCTCTCCACCTCTGTGGCTTTACGACTCGTCCACAGCGCGGTCATTAGAGGTGGTATGGAACTGCAGGCAAGGAATTGGAAGGAATTCGGCCATGGCTTTTTGGAGGAAGCATCCCAGCATTCGCCTGGAGTGATATGGGGAAACCGTGGAAAACCCAAATCCGGATGCCCGGATGGGGATTCGAACCGACGTCCTCCCGAATATAAAATGCTTAAATACCCGAAGTAAATAAAAAATAAAGTTTTAATACTTGTTGAGTTCATGACATAGCTTAGCTAGAATAAAACAATTGTGATGTTGAACTTCTTTCTTATCCCTAAGAGACACAATTCATAAATTGGGCTACATTCGTTTCTCACAGGAATAACCACTAGCAAACCAGCAATGCGAGTGAAGAGTAAAGAGGCGAAATCAAACAGTTTGAACGCTAAGCTTTGCTCCATTATTACCTCACCGCAACAATCCAATTGGTTTATTTGTTTTTGCTGCTTTGTTCTTCGCTCTCGTCGTTGCTATGCTCTCTGCTACAGTATGTTTTCTCCTCAACATGTACCTAAAGCGACGCAGGCTTCAGTAAATCTCAAGTTATAATGGGGATAGTCAGTTATTTTGGATTTTTATTGGGATATTCCCATTTTTTTTCCTAGACAATTTAATTGATCCTCTTTATTATCAATTGACCCCCGTTTATTAATCGACTCCTGGAGAACTCTTATCGACCCCCAGGGGTTGATACCGACCACATTGGGGATCCCTGAAATAGACTAAAATATGCAGCTGTAAAACTGTTATTTAAAAGAGGAGAAGCAACATATTTAGATAACTATCGTCCCATTTCATTACTTTCAGGATTCTCAAAGATTTTTGAAAAATTCATGCACTGTAGAATAATAAAACATGTTACACACTATAATAGCCACACTAATTCATAATTTGGGTTCCAAAAAGGATCATCCACAGAAATGGCTATATATCTGTTTTTAAATAACACATTTAAGGAACTGAATAATAAAGTGAGCCCTGTAGAATTTTTTTGTTATCTGGCAAAAGCATTTGACTGTGTAAATCAAGAATTACTTTTTTTTATTTGATTACTATTGTACTTATGGAAATAAATAGTTTGAATCGTATGTAGAAAGTCAAATGCAAAAATTTTCAATTTTTTATTCTAAAATCAGTAAAGATGCATCATCAGACTGGGAGAAAATAAACATGGAATTCCACAAGGCTCTGTCCTAGGATCCCTCCTGTTTTTGTTATACATTTCCTGGAAACTTATCTGACAAAGTTAAGAGTGTTTTATTTGTAGATGACTCTAACATGGCTTTGAGAAAAATACCAAACAGTAATTTAGAATTTAATATAAATGAAGTACCTAGTGAAGTATCAAACTGATTTAAGGCAAATTCATTAAAATTAAATTTTGATAAAACATAATATATTAGGTTTACAACAAAAAAATTTGTGCAGCCAGATTTACGTATAAACTATAGATATAACATATCTTGGAAACAAAGAGTATAAAATTCCTTGGCATTCAAATAGATGAGAAACTCTGTTGGCATGAACATATCATGTCACTACTGAAGAAATTAAGTAGTGCCACTTTTGCAATATGAACACTTTCTCTAACAGCAGATATAGACTGAACAAAAAGAACTTCATGCAGACAATTTAAAAAAAAGGAAAAAAAGAAATCAGTATTCTTACAATGACTTCTCAGTGTATATATACTCTCATGTGCTTTGTCACATAACAGTTGAACCTATTTACATCTAATTCACAGGTACACAGTTTCAATCCAAGAAACAGAAATAACCTGCACAAAATACAAACATTTCTGTCATTAGTACAAATAGGAGTTAATTATTCTGGGACATATCTGTTTAATAAACTTACCAAGAATATAAAACAGTTTGCAGATAATAATGATATATTTAAAGAAAAACTGAGAGATTATCTTATCGGCAACTCCTACTCCATTCAAGAATTTGAACAAAATAATTAATTTTATTCAATATGACCTTTTGCAAAACTCAGCTGTAAAAATTAATGTTTATTTTTTACTTTTTTGTCTTTTACTTTTTATGATTATTACTCATATTGTATGTATGTGTATTAACCATGACATGTCTCATAACCCAGAGGTCCTTCCTTAGCAGGGATCCATGGAACAAGATTGATAAATAAGTAAATAAATAATATATATATAATTGCTATAATTTGGATTGTAGGCTCGAAATTTTTTACCAAAGGCTTGCATGATTATACCCATAAAGTTGAAATGATGTTCTTCCAAGTGAAAAATGATTTTGACCAAAATAAATGTTTATTTTAACTGATTAATGGCAACATCGACCAAGTAACGAATTAGACAAACTAGGACAGAAGCAGTGTTGTCCAGGTTAAGGGCAACTAAAGTGAACCGGAGAGCTCATATGATTGAATTTTGAAAAAATTGACCAAAAACTAAATTGAGTTAAACTTTGCATGGAAGTTAAAGTGAAGACCCAGCAGAAGTTCAACAGCATCTTGGGGAAAGTGAAAGATATGTTTTGAGAATGAGTGCAGAATATTGTAGATGTCCCTTGGGAAAAAATAAATTTAGGTATAATAGCAAAATTGGTAAAACTGCAACATGCAAATTGTGAAAGTAAAGGAAGAATTAAATAAACATCACGGAGTATATCAGTTAATTAGCTACCTTTGCACCAGCTTGATTCCTAGGAAAGATTTTGTTTGACTAGGGAGAAACCATCTGTTTGCTTTTATGAACAGTTTTGGCAAATCCATACATTTTTACCACCTCAGCTACAGAGCAAAGATTCTCTTTGTAAAAAAGTGGAAAAATTGAGATTGGGGTTTTAGAATCAAGGGAAAAAATGAACTAAAATTTTGGTAGATTAAACAATTCCTTCTTATCCTTGCTGACCATACATTAAAAAAGGGAGTTTTGAGTAATTCCAAGTGTACACATTAATGGATATGTTCTTGGAGACAGGTAACAGTAAAATGTGGAGTACCTCAGGGCTCAATTTTTGGCCCTCTGCTGTTCTTAATTTATATCAATGATCCCACTAGTATATCATTGACACTCCAAATGGTAATATCTTGAAAACACAGTAAATTATGCTCAAAAGAAAATTAATAGATGGTGTAGTGCAATCAAATTAATAGCTAATATAGAGAAGAAACAGTTAGTACAATTTGTTAAAAAAAGAAGAAGAAGAAGAAAAGTACAGCTACAACATGATATCTAAAGAAAAAGCACTCAGTGAAATTCCTGATTGTATATATGCATAACAAGTTGACCTGGAAGCAACATAATTTGCAACTTTTTTTAAAATAATAATAGTTCTGCATTTCATAATTTTCATTGACGATAATAGCCAGAATAGTTGATATAGAAACAAGAAAGTTGGTGTATTTTGCATACTTTATCTCATTCTGAGAAAACTCTTTACATGCACAGAAGGTATTTAAATAACAAAAACATCCTCTGAGAATTGTTTGCAGAACAAGCACACAGTTACTCTGCATAGATTTGCTTAGAAATCACAGTATATACATTCCCTACTATCTTTTCAGGGAAAATCCTTAAGTCTTCAGTATTAATGCTGGCATATATAGCTATAATACTAAGAATGATTATAACTTTTACAGAGCACACAAGTCATTTTTAATTGTGCGCAAATGTATGACATTCGCTGTAGCTTGTTTATTCAATGTCCTACCACAAGAAATAAAATGTTATCTACAAAACCCTAACAACTTTAAATCAAAACTAAAAGTGTTTTTGCTTCAAAACCCATTTTACTCTGTGAAAGAATTTTCTTCTTGCAATTTGGTAACTAATGATGGCATGTTTGGTGTATGAAGAAGTAGGTTCAAGGGCATATCCAGGATCAGAACTGGGGGGGGGGGAGGGGACTCGTCTTTTTTCGAGGAAGTGGGATGGGGGACTGAAACATGACGATTTATTATAAACTGAAACTCAAACCTATTGAGTAAAATATTTTTATTAATGATTAATATAGTAATCCAACCACTCAATCCAAGGACTACTATATAGTTAATTAAGATCGTACCTCAATTATAGTTTTTTATGTAATCATTAATCGTCTCAGATTCTCAGAAAATGTTTCAGCAACTTTATTTGTCAATATCTCATGGTGTACTTTCATGAAATTTCGATTCACACTCAGCAGCAGCCCCCTCCCCCTCACTGGATACGCGCATGATTTTTCTGTGTGTTGAAACCAGTTACGAATGCAGCAATTACATTTAGTATAAATTCCATTCATATAAAATAACTAATATGTATCTAACTGATATGTATTTGCAGTTAACAACGAAAATACTAATGGAATTTTAAATAACTAACCAATTTAATTTAATTGTGATGGAGCGCACGCTCCGATGACAATTTCCCTGCCTGAAATTGAGTGCCAGCTTGTGGTAATGGTCATCTTTTCCCTTCCATGAATCACTTTTAATTCTTAACCAATATCTTTACACGCCTCATCACCAATATTTGCCTTGTACACTCCCATGACTGTCATCATCCTCCCCATCTTCCAATGAATCCCATTCCTGCTCTTTTATCATAACATTTACTGATTGTGTTCTACGGTAATTTCTAGAGACAAATCTAGCAGCCCTTTTTTTTCACCTCCTTCAACTCCTGTCTTTTTTTTTTTTTAACTGCTTTACGTCTCTTAACAGTGAGGTCTTTAGAGACGGGAAAGGATGGGGAGCAAGGATGGGGGCAAGGAATGGGAAGGAATTTGGCCATGGCCTTTTGAAGGAAGCATCCCAGCATTTGCCTGGAGTGATTTGGGAAACCATGGAAAACCCAAATCTGGATGCCCGGACGGGATTCAAACCACCGTCCTACCGAATGCGAGGCGTGAACGCTAACCGTTACACCGCCACGCTCGGTCCAACTCTTGTATTTGATACCCAAAATGTGGGTCTCATATTACACCCCCGTATCTAAGCAATGGTCTGATAAAAAGTTTTGTAACCCAGTTCCTTTATTTCTCTCATACATCCCCTCATAGCAAGCAAACTATAATGTAGGTAAAAGGTAAGCACAACAGTTAAATAACTGGATATTGTAGGCCATTTTTCTTAATTGCAGATCAAAAATTATAGATAAATGATAATTTTTTTGTCAATGAATCTGAAATTCATTTATTTGTTTTTTTATTTACCGACCATATTTCACTTCATCTCAAAGCAAGAGACTGTGATGTTTAAGTGTTCACTGTTAACATGAAGAGAAGCATCTGAGCATTAGTATCTGAGTAGTTTGCGTGGTTAAAGAGTGCTAACGGAATTGAGAAGGTTCTTGGCTGGGATAATACTTTTCGTTCTGTTTACTGTTTGTTGCATTACAGAATCATGTTTTTATTTGAAGATTTCATAAATTTTTGGTCGCTAAGCGTCATGCAAATGTTTGAAATATAAATTGCTGCCATACAATAAAACATTTATGAAAAGATATTCTTCCTCTTATAATTTTGAAACTTACTAGAGATATATTGGTAAAAAATAACAGGCATACAGTGGTGAATAATGGAATTTATTTTAACATTAACATCACTTAAAGAAATTTCACGCACCTCTTGCAACAGTTCCAGAACGCTTTGAATCCATTTTGTTGGAATTTTTGTGTGACGATACAACTGCATGTTATCTTTCTGACATAAATGCATCCATTTATGTGGTATTTACTTATAATGTGCAAGTAATGTTCAGTTTCATTTCTATACTATTCTTTGGTTATGTTTTCAGATGTTTGTTTCCACACTTATTATCAAAGAATTTGTGAAGCCTTTGGAAAACAAAAATTAATGTTTTGGTGTATTTTCGAAAAAAAATAATATGCAATGCTATCCAAAGAAAACGCCACCAGAAAACAAATAATGCATATTCCGAAATGAAGATCGAACCTAAGGACCCTAACCTTATTGACCTACTAGCTTTAGACAATGTACTACATTTAACTCAATGAAATTACAGTGTAAATGATCTTCCCAGAAAATGATAAGTGATTTAGTCTTAATATCTTCTGGATTTCTATGAGCAAGTTGCAGTGACTCTTTTTCATATTTCAATTATTGTGGGAACACTTACAGTTTTTTGGGGTGTTTTCATTATTGTTGTAAATTGATGTACTACATACTATTTATAACCTATATTTCCAAACAATTTATATACTAATTCAGGGAAACAAACCAGATGTTACATGTTGTTGGTCCGAGCCAGGCAGCAAAGGAGTGTTTTGGCAGGCTTTTAAATAATTTAAATTTGAACATTCAATTTTATGTAAAATAAAAACTTTCATCAAACAAAAAATAAATAATACTTGGTGTATAACGTGTATCAATAAACAATTTAAAACCATTTTACAAAAAAGAAAAATCAAATAGTCTACCGATTCAAATATCTTGGCAGTACTTTGAGTAAATATGACACAGTAAATGTGAGCTTACAAACATAATCAATAACGCAGCAGATTTTTATATATATGTAAGAACTCTGTTGAGGCACAAAAAAGTGCCCAGAATTTAGTGGCAACAGACACTATTTAAATCCTACTATATCCACATACTGACACAATAAAAATATGTACTCTGTCCAGAAGAGACAATAGTAGACTTCAAGCCTCTGAAATGAAGTTTGTGTGTAGCATCCTTCAGAAGACATGCAAGAACAAAGTAAAGAATGAAACCAATCGTGCAGAAGCCAATATTGACATCAATTTGACAAAATCCTTATAGCGGTCTCGTCTGGGATGGTATTGACCAGGACCTGCGGATAATGTGTGTAGCAGTACCCACCCATCCCCGTCTGGGCATCCAGATTTGGGTTTTCCTTAGTTTCCCAAATCACTCCAGGCAAATGCCGGGATGCTTCCTTCAAAAGGCCATGGCCAAATTCCTTCACATTCCTTCCCCCCCATCCTTTCCCGTCTCTAAAGACCTCGCTGTTAGAGAGACGTTAAGCAGATAAAAAAAAAAGTACCCACCCGGGAAATTCCAGGTGGGTAATTTACCCACCCAGAAAATTCCGGGTAGGTATTTAACCTACCCGGAATTTGAGAGTGCGTAGAGAAAAGAACTGAGAGAAATGGAAAGCAGACCAGATAAGCATGTTAGTTTCATCCTCCAAATGCATGTACCAACAACACCACCATTAGCGACGCGCTAAATCCCTTAGATGTTTCAATAAAGTCCACCACCCCAGCTGTCACCAACTGAGCAAACAATTGTGAGTGAAAGGTAACATAGTGTACAGTAACATAGTGTACAGTAACATAGTGTACATCCAAAACAGTCGTGTGTGAAAGTTGCATTCGTGTATTTCAAAGGCGTTTCGGCTGATTCTCAACAAAAAAAATTTCAATTGGATGAATTCGTAGTGAAGCTGAAAAGGAGAAATGAATTGAGTGTAGATAATGCTAGAAGACAGCAGAACACAGAGGCTATATTTGCATCACCCTCAGACAAAGGATCCATTGGATCCTTAAAAGAAGGCCTTGTTCAGTCAGCTGACAGTAAAAATCATGAAAGTAAGTGAAAGCAAAATTCTTATTCTTCACTATATACATAAATACGTACGCATGTAATGAATATTCACATGTATGTACTAGAGATTTAACGGAAGCAACATTATGGAAGCGGAGACAGAAGCCAAAGTTGTATGAAAATGTGATTTAGTGTCACAGAATCTTCATTTGGTGTCTAGTTACTTCTATTTAATAAAAAGTCAAGTGAAATAATGTTTATTTTAATAATCAAATCAAACAGTAACTGACTGAAGTAGTAGTTTTCTAAATACTATAATTAATATTCGAAAGTGGCAAGTTATATTTTAAAAACAAACGCGTAGCAGCCTTGTCTCCTTTTTAATTCCCCCCCCCCCTCTCACAAATTAAATCTCCTTTCGCTGAACAATTTTTTGCTAGTGACACTGCTAGGTGGGGCTCACAAAAACCTGCGAACTAATGGAGACAACGTTGAATATTTGCGATTGTTGATTTGCCATCACTTAAGAGATTATACTTTTAATGGAATTCCTTTTTGCTTTTACTACTTGACTATACTGATATTTGTTCCCCCCCCCCCCTTTTCATATAACTCAAGATCTACATTTAATTTTTCAGACTTTATAAATTCTTCTGGATGGATGGATTTCAAATTGCTTTTTAAAGCAATGGTGGTATGTTCTTTTGGAGAATATTCTTTTTTAACTAATGTACATTTTGCCACATATTCAGTTTGTTGTACACAAATCTCTAAATAGTATTTACTTTTGGTTTCATTTAATTTTAATTTAATTTAATTGCAATGGAGCACACGCTTGACACACACTACTATCATACAATAAAACATGTACCTAAGGGACCCACAGGCGACAGACTTGATTGCCTACTTTGTAGTGAACTTAATTGGCAACAAAGTTGTACATATAAACGTCACGTCCGAGTACGTGTCATCACATTTATTTGCTGGATGTTTTCTCTTGCTACTTTCTGTTATTTTGTTTGGTGGTTTTAAACATTTTGGCTATAGTAGAGCGTAGTTTGTGAAAAATGAGTGACTGAGCATTGCAGTTTTTAGCCTTAAGAGAATTGTGTGAAGATGAGATGCATCCTGCTGGTCTCAAAGGAATGGCATCAAAACTGCACAGATTTCTTCATTCAATTTTTAGTGAGGAAGTTATATGTCACTAAACCTGACTATTTTCAAACTTTTTAAGACTGAGCAATAAAAAGTATTATGAATTGTAGGACAAATTGCGAAAATTTATTTAAAAGGATACCAACATGAGGTTTGTATAGTGGTCAGAGCGTCGAGAATTTAAAATTTTTCACCACTACATCGCCACAAATTCTTGGAAGAAAGAGACTTGTAGTGTTATGAAGAAAGTTTTTTTTTTTTTTAGAAATTTTAACCTCCTGGTAATGTAGCGAATGATGATTCGAAGTAACATGCAATGTATTCTCTTTGGCTCCAGCTCCAAACCTTTAGTTCCGTTCTATATTTTTCAATTGCCTCCGGTAGCCAGTTCTAATATTTCTCATTCTTTTCTCAAAACTGTCAATATTCGCACTTAGCCTGATTTTTTGGAAAATAACAATGAATTTTTTTCACGCATTCTTCTTTTTGTTGCAATCCTTGAAAATTTCAGATTTGATGTTCCACAACTTCGGTAGTTTTCTAAGGTTATCAAAAAAATCACCCAGATTTGAATGTTTGGTATACTTGCCATATTCGAAAAGCAATATTTGGCCTCAAACATTAGTAATGCAAATAGCAACAGATCAAATTAAAATGTACAATAATTGAAAACAATAACATTGACAGAACAGTTGGAAGTTAACGACTGACGCTATAAACTGTGTTGTAAACTTCCCCACAGACACTACGAAAAGGTCACCCACCAAATACGAAAGTTTGTGATCTCAGCACTAACCGGATCTCAACATGTCAACCATCAACCTACTTACAGACGTTCAACATTGACTTCAACATGGCACCAAAATTGGCAGCCAAGTTAATCGTCAGGGGACTCCTTTAAAAGTACACTACACAATGCGTGTAATAATTATAAAAAAGGAACCCTCACCGATACGTCACCACTCTGACCTATTGTCGGCGATCACTCAATTGAAGTTTGCTCAAACAGCACCGCAGTACCCAGTAACATCATTTCCATTTAATCTGATTTACTTTTTGGTTTCGCTACAAAAGATGCAGAAGTGAAAACAGAAGCTGAAGTCCCAAATCTTGTGGAACATCGGGACTTGCAGAAGCAAAAGCAGAACTCCGTTACATTCCCAGTAAGAAAGTACAAGGCATATACTGGCACGCGCGTGCTGGCACACACACACACGCACGTTTATATATTCACAGGGTAGTATAGTGTAGTGCTGTCATCTCCTGTGTATAGATATACTACCCCATGTTATTAGCTGTAGCTTTTAGCTGCACTGGCCCCATGACTTTGTTCCAGAACGACATAGTACAGCAGCAGCATTATAGTGAAATACATAAGATTTCAGGACTATACAAATAAGCGATTGCATTAATTACCATGACTCAAAACTATTTAGAATCTGGTTTTTTTCTTTACAGTTTCCTTTTTTAAATATAGAAGTTTGATAAAAACTGTTTGGTTTGTTTTTAATACGAATTTACAAGGTTTTTTTGTTTACCAATTATTTATTAAAAATATCTTTGCCTGAATTAATTCTTGAAATTTTAATAATGCGCATGGACTAATAAACAAACGTAGCAGTGCTACTTATTTTTTCCCCTAGAGGCTACTTCGAGTAGTTATTTTTAAAAACTGGGTGAAAGACATTCCAAGGCTTCAATTTAATAAAGACCATTGCAATTAAATTAAAATAATAATAAAAAGACAACAAAGTGATTTGCACTATCAGCACCGAAGCGTGCGAGTCTAAGTTGATTATCAAATTAACTCCGCGTGCTATCGCATCAAAACAAGCCTGGGTTGATGAGGGTTTCTCAAACTGGAAACATGGACATGAGCGGATAAACTCTCACGCCACTAGTTCTTTCCATACCATCTGCACCGAAGCATTAAAAAACATTGATAATATCATTGTCGTACAGTCGATATCAACGGCTCATTTAAAACAGATGTTGGATAACTGTACAGCATTGTTGAAAATATTTAGTACCTTGAAGGCCTTGGCGAGACAAGGTCTTCCTCTGAGAGGAGCCAACAACGATGAAAATTCCAATTTCATGACATTTTAAAGACTTGAGCTTAAGAAATAACTGAACTGAAATCATGGCTGCAAGGAGATTGTCACAAATATCTTATCATGACTGTCAGAATGAAATTCTATATTTAATGGTCACTACAGTACTGTCGCAAATCATGGAAGGAATAAGAGAAGCTGATTTTTTTTTTCTATTTCAGAAGAGGAAACTTCTGATATTTCCAGAACTGAACAAGTTTCCATTTGCCTGAGAATCGTTTCTGAAGATTTCGTTGAAAGTGAATATTTCATTGGATTGTTTTCAACTGCGAACACCAAGGCAGAAACCTTATTTGATTTGGTCACTGATATTTTTGCCAAGCTCAAGTTAGAACTCTCAAAACACAGAGGTCAGTGCTACGATGGGGCTTCTAACCTTTCCGGAAAAATAACTGGATTGCAGTCACAAATACGCAAAGAAGAGCCTCGAGCATTATTTGTGCACTGTAATGCTAATAATTTGAATCTTGTAGTACAAGATGGAGTTAACATAGTTTTAATAGCAAGAAAATTTATTGGAGCAGTAAAAGCTTGTATAATTTCGTGCTAGACTCGCCGAAACGGCTTGGACAGCTTAAGAAACTACAAATGGAAATGCAAAAAGAAACTAATGATGATTTGCCTTCTCTTGCAGCCTATTGTCTGGTAAGGTATTTATAAAAATTACGAGTTTAAATCAATTTTTGAAATAATTTTTTTACGGAAGGTTAATGAGAATAAAATCTCTTAAATCAGTAAGAGATAATTATGAGCACCTGACGCAATTTTTGTATGATCATTCTGTAACCAGAGAAGTGGACAAGGCTATTGCTGCTTAGGCTTCTGGATTTTACTCCTATATGGAATAATTTGAGTGTATTTTCTACTTAACAATGGTGACAGAAATTTTTGATCTCGTTTAAATTTTGAATGCAGATCTACAGAAATCTAATCTGTGTTATTGAATCGTATGAGAAGATAGAAGCAATCACCGATGTTTTGTACTGTGCTCAAGAGTCAAATTTAGAATAAATTTGGCGGAAAATTGTGCGGTCAGATACTAACTTTGAAACCGGTGAACCTCAAATCTCACATCAACGCAAAATTTTGAAGCGCCTCGATCAAGGTAAGAGTGAATATCTCCGATTCGAAACACCTCGAAATTTTTTAGGCAAATCTTATTTTGAAATTTATGAACGAGTACTAATGTCATTAAAAATTCGATTCGACAACGATTCCACCCACTTGTTCAAATCGTTAGAACGATTCGCTCTGGGACAGCCCACAAATGTAGGAAAAATTATAAATGTCTATAATCTTGATTTTGACCAAAAAAGATTGCTCAGAGATAGAGACATGTTTTTGCATCTTTTGAAAAGGCAAGATTAGGAGGCAAAAAATTTAAGAGGGGTTGTAGATTTTTACAGAAGTACAAATGGACTACAGTACTCATACCAGAGTTTGTACGCTTCGTTTGACTAGTCATCACAATTCCTGGGTTGTCCTGTTCAAAGGAACCAAGTTTTTCGGTCTTACGCTGACTCAAGAGTTACATAAGATCGACAATGTTGCAAGATCTAGTAAATAATATTGCTATATTACATGTACAAGGATCTTTCAATAAATAATGCAACACATTTTTTTTTCCCGGTCAATTTTGATTAAAAATACCGGACTTTTTTGCGGAACATTTTCAAACATTCCCACTTCATCTCGTATAGTTTCGTTGACTTCCGACAGGTGACAGCGCTATAGGGAGCTGTTAAAATGGCGTCTGTAATGGATGTGCATTCCAAACAACGAGCAGTGATTGAGTTTCTTTTGGGGGAAAATCAGCACATCTCAGATATTCATAGGTGCTTGCAGAATGTCTACAGTGATGTGGCAGTGGACATAAGCACGGTGAGTCATTGGGCAAAGCGTGTGTCATCATCACCGCAAGGTCTAGCAGTACTGTCTGATCTCCCGCGTGCTGGCCGTGAACTGCTGTGACTCCTGCAATGTCGAAACGTGCGAAGACTCTCATTCGAGACGATCGACGGATCACCATCAAACAACTCGGTGCTCAACTTGACATCTCTGTTGGTAGTGCTGTCACAATTGTTCACCAGATGGAATATTCAAAGGTTTGTTCCCGCTGGGTCCCTCTATGTCTAACCGAAGAGCATAATGAACAAAGGAGAACTATCTGTGCGGAACTGCTTGCTTGTCATGAGGCTGAGGGTGACAATTTCTTGTGGATTATTTTTACAGGTGATGAAACATGGGTTCATCACTTCGAACCAGAAACAAAATGGCAATCAATGGAGTGGCACCACACCCACTCCCCTACCAATAAAAAGATTAAAGCCATACCCTCAGCTGGTAAAGTCATGGCTACAGTCTTCTGGGACACTGAAGGGGTTATTCTGGTCGGTGTCCTTCCCCATGTTCAAACGATCAACTCTGAGATGTATTGTGCAACGCTTCAAAAATTGAAGAAACAGCTTCAGCGTGTTCATAGGCACAAAAACCGGAACAACTTCTCCTTCTTCATGACAACACAAGACATCACACAAGTCTTCGCACCAGAAAGGAGCTCACAAAACTTCAGTGGACTTTTCTTCCTCATCCACCGTACATCCCCGATCTCACACCATCGTATTTCCATATGTTTGGCTCAATGAAGGACGCAATCTGTGGGACGCACTACGCAGATGATGAAGAAGTTATTTACCAGTTCAAAGATAACACCAATGCAAACTGTTTAATTTATTTATTATTGCATCGTACGCGTTTCACCTCTCATCGAGGCATCATCAGCGACGAATCTGTGTTACATATTTTTTATATACAGTTTTATATACATTTTTATCCTATTATTACATTATTATGAGCATGAGATATTTTATAGCTAATAGTTACTTACATTTACATTCTTTTAATACGGGATGCAGCTGTGCATCTCCGTTTCTTTATACGAAGCATGGTTCGCCTGTATCATATTTACACTATTGTGTGTTTTCATAGTTCTGTTGTCTGTTGGGGCCAGCTGGTTTGCTTATGTCGTGTCTCTGGTGCGCTTTCATGTCCTTCGGTTGTTTTCCTAATTACCTTCTCAATATGTTTATTCCACAACAAATTATTATCAATTATTACCCACAGGCTTTTTGTGGAAAATGCTGTTCTAAGGACAGTTCCATTAATTGTATATTCAGAGCTAAATGGTATCACCTTTTAATTTATGTGCATGACCAGGCATTTTTTAGCCTTTAACTCCAGCTGCCAGTCTTTGCACCATGCGATTATTTTCATAACATCAGCTTGTAATGAAGCACAGTCATCCTGGGTTTTTATTTCATGATAAATAGTATGGTTTTCCTCCTTATCATATATATATATATATATGAGAGAAACAACTCCCTTGGGGAACCCAGGACCTCGCTTCGGTCAATGATGAACACTCACTGTCAAGAACTACATACGGTGTTCTACCCTCCAGAAATCCTGAAACCCAGTCACATATTTGTATCGTAATAATGAAAAAGGAAGTGGGTCTATGAACCAGATATCATAGAAGAGGTTATTAATGCCATTCCCCACAGATCAACTTCTCCAACACCTTTGATCTAATGTTCAACTATAAAATGTAACTATTATATATAATAAAAATAATTTTTAAAAAATATAGTGGCATTTAAGAATTTGTGCACAAGGCAAAATGAATTCCCAACAATAACAATAAAACCACAGTATACAAGATTAGGGATCTTGTATTAGTTCAAACACACTGGATATAATCATCATTTGAAAATGAGATGACATATTATATAATGGTCTCTATGAGATAATTGGTCAGATCAGTGAAACATCCTACACACTAGCTTACTGAAAAAGTGGTAAGATTAAAGAGATTTATGTCATTGCTCTCTAGTACTTTGAATGACCTCCATCTGGAGAAGATCAAGTATTCTGATTTACTAGAGAAAGTATTAAATGATAAGAACAGGAATTGTTTATGTTTTCATCTATGTTACAGGCTATGAGCTGCAACAACAAAGATTACATGTGAAAGAGTTTAGATGACCAAACTTCAAGAAATCTTTAACAATGAGTTTAGTTTGTCACTTTTGTTAATCACCATCTCTTTACATTTATATTTATGTGTGCGTTAACTGATTCTTATGTATTAGCTTAATGTTTTATATACCAGACAAAATTAGATGCAAGCTCTCACTTTCTCAAACACTCTTTCTTACAAGTCAGTTAACTGTCCTATTTAAAGTTTACAAAGACTGTTTTATTGGTCTGCCCTCAAAATTTTATGACAAACTTGGAAAATACTGTAGAATAGCATATATGATCTCAAGAATAATATTGTTTCTGACCATACTTAAGAATTTAATATTTTTAATTTAAACATGCTTAGTAAAAGTCCAGATTCTTTATTCTTAGAGATTAATTAAAAAAAAGTAGTCATGGTTGCAATAAAGAGGCACTTGTGGTGATGCTTGTGGCACATAAGAAATGAATTGACCTCGAAAGTCAGTCGCCAAAATAATACATTAGTAAACTGTTGTGTTATACACTAAGAAAGGAAACATAGGAAGTGCCAAAAACTGAACTATGTAGAGGTGAGAAGGACAATTTGAAGAATCATGAGTGAATTATATTGGTTTTTCATTGATAGTCGCTGCCCAGTGAGAACTTGCATCTTTGGATGTCCAGTTTGAATAACATTCCCAATTGTATTTGTTGGTCAAGAGACTATACTGAAAGTGTTTTTGCAAGTGAAAGCATATCAAACTTATATTTTCTTTCTGCTTAGGATCATGTATCATAGGATGCTGTGTAAGGTAAATCCAAGAACTTCCTGCAGAAAACTCTTAAAAAAAACAAAAAAAAAACAGCAACCTCAATACTCCTACAATGACTTCTCAGTGCAGGTATACATATTCTCTCATGTGTTTTGTAATAGAACATTTTAAGATGTTTACATCTACACTCCTGCAAATTGAAATAAGAACACATTGACGCCGGTGTGTAAGACCCACCATACTTGCTCCGGACACTACGAGAGGGCTGTACAAGCAATGATCAAACGCACGGCACAGCGGACACACCAGGAACAGCAGTGTTGGCCGTCGAAGGGCGCTAGCTGCTCAGCGGTTGGGCACCGCCGCAGTCAGTGTCAGCCAGTTTGCCGTTGCATACGGAGCTCCATCTCAGTCTTTAACAACTGGTAGCATGCTGCGACAGCGTGTACGTGAACCGTATGTGTAGTTGACGGACTTTGAGTGAGGGCGTATAGTGGGCATGCGGGAGGCCGGGTGGACGTACTGCCCGAATTGCTCCCCGCAGGGGCCTGGTACGCAAGTGCCAGGTACGGGTTTGGCGAACCCGCGGTGCCCGAGCTGGAAACTTGTGAGCGCCGCAAGTTTCCCACACCGTAAACTCCTACCATGCTTCAACGACCACCAGTAGGGCGTGGCGGTGGAACGTTGTGTGCCTAGGAGAACGGGGATCTTGGCTTCATCGCCCGGATCGCGAGGACGGTAGAAACCTCTATAAAAAAACCCCTCAACCTCAAGGTCAGCCACGTGCCGAGGAGGTGCATGTGTGAGAGGTAGATCACACGCTAACGTGCAACCTCAGGGGCACCTGCGCACCCCTGTTGTATTAGCATTCCTGTTTAAATTGTTTTTACTCGTGGGACCACAATTCCTTCTCACAAGCAAAACAAAAACCCCTGCGGCCCGGGTGTGTCGCAGGCTAATAAAAATACACCCAGTTCTAACAAACGGGCGAGGGTTGATAGCCCTCCCCCAGAAATGGATGCAGTAACGGGAAGGACTTTGTCATCGACAATGCCTTCATAATTATGTCCAGGAAGGATGGATCCTTCGAGAAGGTGTCCCCCTTTTATATTCAAAAAGGGTTGGAAGGTCTTGCCGGGACCCTTAAATCAGTCAAGAAGCTGAGGAACGGGACCCTGCTTTTGGAAAACATCTACCCATAAGCAGGCTGTCCTCCTCCTTAAGTCTGAGAAGCTCGGGGAGTTCGCAGTAAAGTGCGAACTCCACAAAACTCTTAACTCGAGTAAAGGCGTGGTCACGTGCCGCGACCTTATCGATATTGAGCCCGAGGAACTCCTTAAGGAATGGTCAATTGAACATGTGGTCGAGGTTAGGCAGATAAAACGAAGGGTTAACGGCAATCTTGAGAAGACTGCCACCTTCGTTCTGACGTTCGACACTCCAACGTTGCCCAAAGCCATCAATGCCGGCTATTTACATCTTAATATCCGTCCGTATGTCCCGGACCCTATGCGCTGTTTTAAGTGCCAACGGTTCGGGCATACGACAATGACGTGTAAGGGCAACCCCACCTGTGGGAAATTTGGAAAGGCTGCACACGAGCCAGGCAGTAGTTGTACCATTCCCACAGGTGTGTGTCAACTGCTCCGGGTCTCATCCAGCCTGGAGCAGGGAGTGTCGAGTGTACCTTGAAGAAAAGAAGGTACAGGAGTTGAAGACTAAGGAAAGAATATCCTTTGGCGAGGCGAAGAAACGGTTCAAGGCGCTGGCGCCACCGGTCTTCGCCACTAGTTTCGCCAAAACGTTATCAACTCCCGTCAGGAAGGAGAGCGTTGCTACGCAGACGGCCGTTGTAGACACGGGCACGAGCACGACATGCTCGTGCCAGTGTAGATGTGGTGCGCAGCCCACAAAGGTCCTAACACCAAGGACCGCGGTCGTCGGTAGTAGCGCTTCTGCTAACTCGACCAATACAGCAGCAGGGTCATCGAGTCCACCAGCGAAAGCACGGCCATCCGCTCCAGTAGCTGCAGCCGTGGGTGCCTCTGCAACAGCAGAAGCAGCACCCATGGCAAAAGCTGTATCTACAGCCATAGTAGCAGCATTAACGCCATCTGACGGAAGCGGATGGCAAACTGTGCAGAAGGTTCGGGGTCGGAAGTTTAAACACACGGACCCCACTGTGTTCTTGAAGTCCCCTTCTACCTCCCCACCCAGTTCCCCAACTGGCAGGGAGAAGAAGGGGGGAAGTCCTCGGCGGAAGAAAGATCCGCAAGACGCCGAGGCCTTAGAACAAAAGTCGTCTTCGGACCCCGAAGATGACGTTATGCTGGTGGACGTAGACCCTGGTCCCGTTCCTCAGCAGACACCAGACCCTGACCCACCCGACCCGGGGCGGGTGGTTTTAAATAGGTAGAATGGCTCCCATACTTCAGTGGAACGTAAACGGCTTTCTGGCTCACAAAGAGGAAGTCCAACTCTTAGCACGGTCTAATCCATTGTGTCTCTGTCTCCAGGAGACACATTTTAGACCACAACATCAGCCAGTGCTAAGAGGTTATGACATATTCCGGAAGGACGATACCGAGGGTGATCGAGCGAAGGGCGGAGTGGCCGTGTTTGTTCGGAACACAGTCCACTCCGAACCCATTGCTCTCACCTCTGATCTACAAGCAGTAGCGGTGAAAATACACGGTCCAATCCAACTGACCGTATGCTCTATCTATCTGCCACCCAGTGTGTCAGTCGGCTACGACGACCTGGTTGGCATTATACGACAACTCACTCGGCCCTTTCTCCTTTTGGGAGATTTCAACGCCCACAGTGCGTTGTGGGGTTCCACCACCGACTGCCCCAGGGGCCGAGTGGTTGGTAGATTGATAGAGCAGGAGGAAATTTGTATCCTAAATACAGGGCAAATGACTCATTTCACCACTGCTACCGGTACGTCTTCTGCCATTGACCTTTCCTTGTGCTCCCCCTCCATCGCGGACTCCGTGCATTGGGAGGTGGATCGCGACCTACATGGAAGTGACCACTTCCCTGTTTGGATGCACGTTGAGTGTGAGCGGGGAGGAGGTAATAAGGGAGCGTGCATAAACCACGTAGCTCCATTTTGGACTCCTGTGAACCCCCCTCCCCCCCAGTAGCACTACGTGGCTTTTGCCTCTACCCCTTCCCCCCCCCCCACGTAACACGTAGCTTTTTTCTCTTTTAATTCCAGAAGACTTTTTTTACTGTTTTCTCTTTCAGACTATTGTAAATTACATACGGAGATAATTAACTCATGGAAATAAATATTCACATGCTGTTGTGAGTTCAGTTCCTCATTTTAACTGTGAAAAATGTTATGAAAAGGAAAGCTACGTAGCCTGGCTCTGAACCCCCCTCCCCCCACGTAGCCTAGCGTAGCCTTCCAGCCAACCCCCTCCCCCCCCCCTGGACCGAGTCACGTACGTAAATTGTGCACGGTCCCTAACCGGCGTAAATGGAACGTCAGTGGTGCAGATTGGCAGCTCTTCTGCCGTTCTGTACTGCTACAACCCTGTGGCAGTATACAGGAGAAGGTGATTCACTTCACAGAAGTGATTCACCGTGCAGCTGACGTCTCCATGCCGAAAAGCTCCGGAACGCTGCGAAGGACGCCCGTCCCCTGGGTCGTAGACGGGCGCTACGTCGTTTTAGGTTGTGCCCTACAACGGACAACCTAGCAGCGTTTCGTATTGCTAGAGCTAAGGCGCGTCGAGTTATTAAAGACAGCAGGAAAAGGTCGTGGCAGAACTTTGTGAGCACTATTAATCGTTCCACTCCTTCGTCAAAAGTATGGGAGTCCATCCGCCGTATACTCTCGCCCACCAGTATCTGGATTACTGGATCATGGACGTATTATTACCGACGAACGAAGCATAGCGCAGCTGATGGCGGAGAACTTCGCCGCCGTCACTTCATCGGCCAAGTTTGAACCTCGGTTCCAGCGACAAAGAGTTGCTGCCGAGAGGCGCGCGCTGTGCTTTGATTCGTCGAATACAGAGGCATACAATCGCCCATTTACATTTTGGGAACTGGAGTCAGCGTTGAATAGCGCTAACGACACTGCTCCAGGGCCTGATCTGATCCAGTACCAGATGCTGAGGCATCTTAGTAAAGATGCTAAAGAGTACCTTCTGGATACTTTTAATGACATATGGACCGGAGGACACTTCCCCGACTCGTGGAAAGAAGCAACACTAATTCCAATTTTAAAACCTGGCAAAGACAAATTGTTGCCAGGTAGCTATCGTAGTATCGCCCTTACAAGCTGCGTGGGTAAGACACTGGAGAGGATGGTTAATCGCCGCCTCGTCTGGTGTCTAGAATCCCAAAACCTTCTGAGCCGCTTTCAGTGTGGATTCAGGAAGTTCCGTTCCACCTTGGACAACCTGATCCTCCTGGAGGCGGCAATACAGGATGCGTTCATTCGCAGCCAACATCTTGTGGGTGTCTTTTTCGATCTCGAGAAGGCCTACGATACTACCTGGTGGCATGTTATTTTAAAGCAGTTGCACGAATGGGGTTTTAAGGGTAACCTGCCCCGTTTTTTAAAATCATTTTTACCTGGTCGTTGCTTCCGGTACCGAGTTGGTGGTGAAGTGTCTGATCTTTTTATTCAGGAAAACGGTGTTCCTCAGGGGTCAGTTTTAAGCGTTACTCTTTTCGCTATTGCGATAAATAGCATTTTAAGTGTTATAAGGAGACCTGTAGGGTGCTCCTTATATGTGGACGATTTTTTAATATTAATTGCTTCATCCAGTCTGAGAAGCGCTGAGCGGCAGTTGCAACTCACGCTGAACAGGCTGGATGAATGGTCAGTGCACACCGGTTTCCGTTTCTCTGCGGAGAAAACCCGGTGTGTACTTTTTACTCGTAGCAGAAGCCTTTTATCAGAACCCCATCTTACCTTGAGGAATACCATTTTACGTTTTACTGAAACAGTTCAGTTTCTGGGCCTAATTTTAGACAACAGATTAACCTGGCTACCTCATCTCAAAGATGTGAAAGCCAGAGCCTCAAAAGCTCTAAATGTTTTAAAATGTCTGTGTGGCAGGTCATGGGGCGCTGACCGCTCCTGCCTGCTACAATTTTACAGAGCCTTTGTACAGTCGCGGCTGGAATACGGTTGTATCGTGTATGGTTCGGCACGGGACAGTTATCTCCGTATACTAGATAGTGTCCACCATGCTGGAATTCGGCTCGCCACGGGTGCATATCGCACCAGCCCTATTGTCAGCATTTGTGCTGACCTGGGCGAGCCGCCGCTCACCATCCGCCGGCAACTCCTCATGGTGCGACACTACCTTCATGTTGCCATAACACCTGGCAGTCCCGTGTACGACATAGTTCTACACCCCAACCACGAGTGGCTCTATGCCAACCGGCATAGAGCCACTAAACCGTTCAGCTACCGTACAAGGGCTATTTTAGAACAATATGGATTAGAGCTTCCATCTTTTTATCACCAGGGTTGGAGTAAATCTCCTCCCTGGCTTTTAAAGAGGCCCAGAATAATTTTAGACCTGTCTCGGTACAACAAAGTTTGTACCGCTGACAGTGTTTTTAATAATGTTTTTAGAGACGTTCTAAATGGGCATCACACGTTTACCCCGGTGTATACGGATGGGTCTAAGCAGGCTAACGGAGTAGGATGCTCCGTAGTGTTCCCTCGAGCGACTTACACATTCAAAATGGACGGCAGGTGCAGCGTTTTTACTGCCGAATGCTATGCCGTGCTAAAGTCGCTCCAGCATATGAAAGTAAATCCCGATAAGTGTTTCATCATATGCTGTGATTCCCTCAGCTGTATTCAGGCCATAGGTAATATGTACCCAGCAGACCATCTAGTCCAGGACATCCAGGACGCCCCTCCTTTCCCTCCAATCTCGTGGAAAGGAGGTGTTATTCTGCTGGGTACCGGGCCATGTGGGAATCAGGGGGAACGAGGCAGCAGATGAAGCTGCCAAGTTAGCCTGTGACAAGGTCCGAATCGACTTTGCACCGGTCCCAAAGTCAGACCTTGCCTCGGCGGTGAAGAGATCTATCTTTGATATTTGGCAGAGGCAGTGGCTGGAAGTCGAGCATAATAAGCTCCGGCAGGTCAAACCGACCGTTCAGCCGTGGAGCAGCTCCTTCCAGCGGGCGAGGAGGGATGAGGTTCTCCTTACTCGCCTCCATATAGGGCACTGTCCTCTTACTCATAGTTTCCTTCTCCGCCGAGAGGACCCTCCGGAATGTGATGCTTGTGGCGTACCTTTGACAGTACGCCACATTTTAACCGAATGTATATTGTTTTTAGATTTAAGGGCAGACGTTGGCTTAGGCAACGATCTGTCCCTTATTTTAAGCGATGACCGTGACAACGTGGCTAAGGTTTTAAAGTTTTGCAGCTTGGCCGGTCTTGTCCCAAAATTTTTGGGCAGATTGGCCTAGGTTTTAGTTTGGATTAGTGGCCATTTACAACCACTAATCCAAGTACTGTTTTTACTTGTGGCACTGCTTATATGGCTGGCCTCTTTACAGCCAGCCAGATTACGCGTTTTTTAAACTGGTTGGCCCTTTTACAGCCAACCAGTTAATGTATGTATTTTTATATTTTATTGCCTATTTTCAGTTTTACGTTGCCGTCTGCGTTGCTGATGTCTTTACAGTCGGCCACGCAGACGGTATTTTAATTAGTATGCTAGTATTTTATTGTGCTGTCTCTGTGGCCGACCCCTTTACAGTCGGCCACACAGACGGCAATTTTGCCACCTTGTCACGCCTGGTTGTTGTTAGGGCGCTAATGACCCCGCCGTCGACGCGCCCTAAAACCCGAATAACAACAACAACAACCGAATTGCTCAGCAAGTGGGGCGCGAGGTCTCCACCAGTACATCGATGTTGTCGCCAGTGGTCGGCGGAAGGTGCATGTGCCCGTCGACCTGGGTCAGGACAGCAGCGACGCACGGACACACGCCAAGACCGTCGCATCCTACGCAGTGCCGTAGGGGACCGCACCGCCACTTCCCGGCAAATTAGGGACACTGTTGCTCCTGGGGTATCAGAGAGGACCATTCGCAACCATCTCCATGAAGCTGGGCTACGGTCCCGCGCACCGTTAGGTCGTCTTCCGCTCACGCCCCAACATCGTGCAGCCCGCCTGCAGTGGTGTGGCGACAGGCGTGTATGGAGGGACGAATGGAGACGTGTCGTCTTCAGTGATGAGAGTCGCTTCTGCCTTGGTGCCAATGATGGTCGTATGCGTGTTTGGCGCCGTGCAGGTGAGCGCCACAATCAGGACTGCATACGACCGAGGCACACAGGGCCAACACCCGGCATCATGGTGTGGGGAGCGATCTCCTACACTGGCCGTACACCTCTGGTGATCGTCGAGGGGACACTGAACAGTGCACGGTACATTCAAACCGTCATCAAACCCATCATTCTACCATTCCTAGACCGGCAAGGGAACATGCTATTCCAACAGGACAATGCACGTCCACATGTATCCCGTGCCACCCAACGTGCTCTAGAAGGTGTAAGTCAACTACCCTGGCCAGCGAGATCTCCGGATCTGTCCCCCATTGAGCATGTTTGGGACTGGATGAAATGTCGTCTCACGCGGTCTGCACGTCCAGCACGAACGCTGGTCCAGCTGAGGCGCCAGGTGGAAATGGCTTGGCATGCCGTTCCACAGGACTACATCCAGCACCTCTACGATCGTCTCCATGGGAGAATTGCAGCCTGCATTGCTGCGAAAGGAGGATATACACGGTACTAGTGCCAACATTGTGCATGCTCTGTTGCCTGTGTCTACGTGCCTATGGTTCTGTCTGTGTGATCATGTGTTGTATCTGACCCCAGGAATATGTATATAAAGTTTCTCATTCCTGGGGCAATGAATTCACGGTGTTCTTATTTCAATTTCCAGGAGTGTAATTCACAGGTACACAATTTCAATACATGAAACAAAAATAACTTGTACTAAACACAAACATCATTAGCACAAAGAGAAGTTAATTATTCTGGAACACATCTTTTAATAAACTTGTTTAACATATAAAACAGTTTGTAGATAATAAAGAGGTATTTAAACAAAAACTGAGGAATCATTTGATCGGCAACTCCTTCTATTCTATTCAAAAATTTGAATAATAGAATAAATTGTATATAATATGACTTCAGCAATATATATTCAGGAAAATTAAAGTTTATTTTTTTTTAATTTGTTACATATAATATTTTTTTACTATGATTATTATTCATATATATATATAATTAGTTGTTACCTGCAACTTCATACACATGGACTTAGAATTTCATTACTAGAAGCTGTAAGTTACATAAGATTTGTCCCAAACAACATAAGTTGACATAACATGACTGGAAAGCCATCACTATACCAATCTACTCTTGAACATGTCTCATGAAGAAAACCAGTCTCCAACATATTTAAAATCAGAAAAAATTAAGGTGGGGGAGCTCTGTCTTTTCTTCTTTCTTCCAGCATGATCATCAGATGCTTGGGTTCAAATAACTTTAGCTGCTTCTGCGCTGCTAGAGCTATACCTTAGGTATGGTTTACACCTATGAGGCATGTAAAAAAAAAAAAGGCAAAATAAATTGATGCCAGGAAGTTTTAGGCAGACAGAAAGTAATAGTATAGTGCAGCGCAAATTGACATCTATACTAAATAATAAGTTTTGTCCATAAATGAAATTTATTAGCAGATCATACACTAACTGACTGTGAGAGAAGCACAGCTTGAGCAACCGATTTAACATTACAGACTTAAAAATGTATCATCTACCTGTCACCATTAGATAAGTTATCAAAACTTCATGACTAAAACTGTTATTCATACCAGAGAAATGTATCCTATGTCCTTTCTAAAGATACAAAGTATTTCCTTGTCAAATTCCATCAATATCGGTATAGCCATTTAGTCACCAAAACGTAATAAAATGATAGACTTATTTTCTCATTTATAATATTATTAGTGTAGATCACACACAAACTGCCTGTGATGCAAACAAAGCATAATATGCCACGCATTCCACCCCTGAATTTATGGGACCTATATTTTAACATGGAATCCTTACTACAGAACTTCCTGGCTTTGCTCATATGATGAAAAACAATTCTTAATAATTTTTGCTCCCATTTGAACCAGACACCACACTGGGAGCTTTAGAAAGCAAGCACCTTATCCACTGTGCTACCCACCCACTCTGTAAGCATTACAGAGATGTATGCATGCTATGCATCTGTCTTCAGTTAGTTTTTCATAATTCCATGACAACATGTAGTATCTATACAGAAAATAGTATCCTATGTCCTTCCTAAAGGCAAATAGCATCTTCTTGTTAAATTTCATCAAAATTGGATTAGCTGTTTAGTCCTGAAAATGTAACAGACAGACAGAGAGACAGAGTTACTTTCGCATTTATAATATTAGTATAGATATGTTTCACATCCCAGACGTCGTTCCTTAGTAGGGATCTAATGAACAAGATTAATAAATCAATAAATAAAAACAAATAAGATTAAACAAGAGACAGTTGTGTTTCTTGGAGCTGCTCTAATATTTGGTGAATGTGTTCAGCTGTGATGGCAGTTAAAATAAGAACTGTTGCAAGAAAATTAGAGGTAATTCAGCAACCATCTACATAAGCTAATGACGTGTCAAATATGATTATTCTTTTACATGCCTTTGTCCACATTACAAATAACATAGTGTCGAATTCTTTAAAAATGTCTTACGTTTTAAAGTGGTTATTCTGTACAACTATAGATCTGTGTCACTAGTCTCAAGGAAATTAGAAGTATTGGAGAAAGGAATAGAATGAAGGTTCCCTGATGTCGTCAATAAACACAACATAGTTACAGATGCTCAACATGGATTTAGGAAGTGTAGACTGAGTAAACAAATTGTTGGATGAGGGAGAATACACATTGGCAGCAAGTTTAGACTTGTCAAATACCTTTGATAAATTTAATCATAAAAATCTACTTAACAATCACTAAAGTTGTGGAGTAAGTAGTAACACACTTGAATTAGTTGGATATGGGTAATGGCACTTAAATCGTAAGTGACACTACTATACCAGACTTCTCCAAGATGGCGGCGGGTACAGTATAGAAGTTATTATTAGTGGCTCTCCAAAAATTAATTGTCTGTCGTCTATGAATTGTGTAATATGTAATGAACTAGTGAAAAAAGGAATTAGGCTGTGTTCTGTTGTTTCTGGGAATGAAGATGACTCTGAGACTGTTTTAGGAAAAACCTGTTATAAAAAGAAATCATCCAAGACTTCTACCAGGTCATTAAAGCCCCAGAAATGCATGGACCGTGAACAGAAGAAGAAAAATGGTATTTATTTACGTGCTTCTAACCATGGAAGAGGCATAGCAGAGATTATTATGAAAAAGGAGCATTGTTAAACCTGGTGCTCCGTTGAGTGTAATAGTAAAAAACTTCGAAAAAATTTATGAGTTTAACACCAGAGACAGTTGTGTGATAATAAGTGGCAATAACGACATCTACAATAATGAGGCTAAATCAGCAACAAGGTCTTTAGTAGAAATATTAAGAAAAATGAACACCGTAAATGTATATGTAGTGAGTATTCCACACAGACATGATCTGATACCATCGTCATGTGTAAATAAAGAAATCAACTATATAAATCGGAAGTTTCAAAAGATTTGTAAAGCTTTCCAATATGTCAAATACGTGAGAGTGGACTGCCCCAGAGAAGAATTTACAAGACATGGAATGCACGGAAACTATAAAGGGAAAGTGGCATTGGCTAAAATGATATTGCATCATATTAAAACCAAAAACGAAAGTGAAAATCACTCTAAATTTGAAACAAAAGAACAACCAGTAATGGGTAAAGTAACGGTACCAATCCTGTACGATAAACATAATAATTCTGTTCTGGACACTACAGAATCATCTATTACAACAACAGTGGTCAAAGCTACAACAGAATCCAAACAGGATATGACTGACTTTGAAGATCTGCCTACCAAAAATCATCAAACTGCTACTAAAAGTGAAATGGACATCATAAGAAGAAAACAACCTGCCAGAGAAAGACATCCATCATCAAGAATAGAGAAATTTTGGTGGTGGCAGAAGAAAATAATGCACAAATGACATCATCCAACAATATGCAACATGTGTGCGTGGAGACTTTCCCGGCGTACTGAAGCAATGTAGTCTTCACGGGTGTGCAGCCGGATGGTGTTTTGAAAACACGACGTTTCGACAACCAGCTCGGTTGTCTTCATCAGGTTTCCGGTGTCTACAGGCTGACGAAAGCTGGCAACATAGTACCATGAGCAGCCACATAACAGGATGTAATGAGCCAGAAAACATATTGTTCTATAAACAAAAAGAGAACTTAAATTTTAATACAGAGCAGCAGAATCTGCAACAAGTGCTGAAGTTCAGTGGACAAAATCAATTTGAAAACATGAAGATGGAGGGAAGAGTCAAAACAAGTAGAATCTGTAAAATAGGGGCCACTGATAAAGAGGTAAGTGGTCGAGCAAATGTATATACTGAAAAAGCAAGTTCAGACTTTATAATTTACTATCATAATGTGCAATCCCTTAAAAATAAGAAAAATGAAATTCAATTAATTTTCTCAATACAACTTAAAGAGTTGGCAGTTGTATGCTTTACAGAAAACTGGCTCGATACTACACAACTAAATGTTACAAACTTCTCAAACTTAACTTTAGCTACACATTTTTGCAGAAGTGAATCCAAACAAGGACGAAATTGTATATTCATTAGAAATGAGATTGATTTTAAAGAAATAAGTTCAATCCAAAAATATTCTATAGAAAAGCACATTGAAATATCAGGAATACACATTCCTAAAAATAAAAGGGTCTACTGGAGATCACGATTTCGCTACAACAAGATTCAGTAATATCGCTGGAATACTGTTGTAGTCAGTCGCAAAGCGTATTATTTTCAAGCTGTAATCCATTGTAATATAGCCTGGACCATTATTTTAAAGCAGAAATTAGGTTGTAATACAGCCTGGACCAGAATGAAACCGTTAAATGCACTTCAGAAAGAATTTCTAGTGGTGTCTTGCGTTTGACCACTTCAGTATTATGATGACAACTCCTGGTGGAATCGTGATCTCCAGTAATCCCAAATTAAATAATTTGTATATACAGATCTCCAGATGGGAACAGCAGAATATTCCTTAACATGTTTGAGAAAACACTAAAAACATTACCACTAGTAAAGAAAACTGTAATTATATGTGGTGATTTTAACATAGATTTTTCTAAGGATTCAAAGCTGACAAATGATACTCTAAGCTTTACATCCTCCTTCAATCTAAAAGGGCTGATAGAAACACCTACACGCATTACAAATTTTTCTAAATAGCACTAATTATAGACATAATGCTGTGAATTTTGACACAGGTTATTCTGACCATTTTGCACAAATTTTAACATTAAAGTTAGAATCTAACATTAACACCCAGGTAAATATAAAATCGCATAGCTTTATAGATCAGCAGGTCAACCAATTCAATAATTTCTTAATAAATGAAATGTGGAAAGAAGTACATAATTGCAGAAATACAAATAAGAAATATTAATCATTTATAAGTACAATTTTGAAATATGCTTCCCACTAAAGGCAAGAAAACATAGTAAAATAAATTATGCAAAAGGCTGGGTTATCTCTGGTATTCTAGTATCTATATATAAAAAGAAACAATTGTTATATACAACTTCCAAAACACAGGAAATATAAATATTACAAAAAATACAAACAGGTACTTAACAAGGTAGAAAGACAAGCAAAAAAATTAGAAAATGATTGATATATTTCCTCAGCTACCAATAAAATGAAAGCTATGTGGAAGATAGTTTAGAATGAAGTAGAAGCAAAGACAGGTAGATAGATAGCAATAACATTCAACTGCAAGAGAGTAAGAATATAATATCTGATCCTTTAAAGATATCTAAAATGTTAATAATAATAATAATTTTTTATTGCCAATATGCTTGTGATACAAGTTTCTAGCAAAGTCAATACAAAAGGTACATTAATACATATATTTTTTACAATTGATCAAGTTTGTACAAGACCTTATTACATAGATAAGATTTATTTCCAATTTTGAATTCATTCCCAGTCAATATCTTTAGCCCTTTGACTCCTCTAGACGAGTTAACGCGCGTGGCTACTACTGCGCCCAGGTGCTCCAGACGTGTATACACCATGGAGGAAGGAAATATATGGAGACGATGCAAGAGACCTTCACCACGCATTGAAGTGAAGCAGGGCGGAGGAGGAGTGGGGGGGGGGGGGGCATGGCCGGAGTGGAGGGCGCATGGCCGCTTCCATACAGACACGGGGAATATGTACAAAAACCTCAAGGGGACTCTAGGATAAAGGTGACGCCGCAATCTGGTGATGGATTATTATGTAACTCGATATGACAAAAAATGAAGAATAAAATTTTTTGATATCCTGCTTAGTTTTCGAGATATTCTGTCCCAAATGTGAAATGGTTTTGGTTGAAATTCAGAAGAAACAATTGGTCAAAGTCAAATTTGATGATGGATTCTTATTTAAAAAGACGAGACAAATGAAAAATAAAGAATAAAAATTTTCGATATCTCACCTAGTTCTAGAGATATACTGTATCAAAAGTGAGGTGTCTTGAGTTGAAATGGAGAAGAAAAATTTCGCAAAAGTCAAATTTAATGATCGATTCTTATGTAACACGACGAGACAAATCGAAAATAAAGAATAAAATTTTTCGATATCTTGCTTAGTTTTCGGGATATACTGGGAACATCGCAATTGTTTGGAAGCGCAATATCGCCGCCACTGCGCATGCGCGAGCCTGCTTCACCAATTTATCGTCACTTCTCCTCCATATATTTCCTTCCTCCATGGTATACACGCGCCGCTTTGCTGCCCTGTCTGTGCTCTGGACGTGTTAACACCTCCGGCCGCTCGGGTCCCTGTGTGCTCTGCACGCGTTAACGCACTAGCCTCTTAGCGGACTGCTCATGAAGCCTTATTTCCAGCCAGGGTGGTTAGTTGTTTTCCTCATTCGGCCCTTGAGTGTTGGTAGCTGCAATCTAATTTGTGTTTCTCTTTTCCTTTTAGTTTTCGCTGAGAAAATGGCACGCCGTCGTGTTTGTACAGCGGAAGAAATCATGGAGATTCTTACTAGAAGCGACAGTGAATATGATCTCTTTGATATGGATAACAGTGATGACCCTTCGATAGGATCTCGATGTAATATTACTAAGGAGTGTGCATCAGCTAGTGGAAAATGACCCTTTGTCTCCACTAGATGTGAAAATTCTTCAGAATTTGAAGTTACAGATAGTGAGGGCAAAATGTGTGGAAAAAGAGAATGCTTTAGTGACGCATTTGACCACATGTGCTTGACGATTAAGCTGCAGGATACAAGTGTGGATTAGGTTAACATTCCAGCAGTTTGTAATTTTTCCTGATATTTCTAACAGAATGTCATATGATATCTATTGCTGATGAGACCAACAGATACGCGAGAATCAATTCACACTATATTTTCACTATGAAATCGTTTAAAAAATTATTTTTCTACATTCTCGAACACTGCATTTTAAATGCTCACGCTCTTCACCGAGTAGTAACCGGACGAAAAATGCCAGTTACAGAGTTTCATCTATCTCAGGTAAGGTGCCTTCTATAAATTTAAATTATGTGAAGTATTTTTCAGGATTTCCGGACCACCCCCCCTGCCCCCTTCTAATAAGATCAGGTCCGTGAGACACCCCCCCCCCCTCCCCAGAGATCCCCCTCACAACTTTTTGAGACCTTATTTTTTAGTCTCAACCTTCCAAAGCTGCACTTTTCGAGAAAATACATCGACTTTTGCGTCATTTGTAGACTTTTTTTTTAGCTCTACAGTCCAAAAAATCTCACGTTAGATTTCCGTTGACCCCCTCTCCCCCTTGGAAATATTTCGCCGGACCCACCTCCCCCCGCCCCTCCCCTATTTCACCTCACGTAATATATGGACGTCACCTTAATCAACTTGTTGAAGCATATACCACAGAACAGAACGAACCTTGCAATGGAAGACGTTCTGATAAAGAATATCGTCAAGGATTTACTGGGAGACATTTTCCAAATTTCATTCATATTGCAAATTCAAATGCGTAAATGCGCTGTATGTTCGAAACAGAAAGTGCGTCGAGAAACCAATGCAGAACATGTAATGTATCATTGTGTGTTGTACCATTTTGCAAGGCTTATCACACAAAAAGAATTACTAACCATGGGTAACTGCAGAGTAATAATTATATTATATTTATACGACTCTAAAACTTAACAAAATACAAAAAATAAAAATATATTTTTAACTTCGCTAGTGGCGGTCCATAGCCCGGGTCAAAAAGATCACTAGATAGTCATAAGACATGACCCTTTCTTTACAAGAATTGTGCTTACAAAATCTGTACCAGAGGAGAAGCTAGTTAATTAGTTGTGGCAGGATAGGAAAGAAAGTTAAGGTGCCATGATAATGTGCAACATTGTCTATTTGATCCCCATGAAAGATTACTTTCTTTTTCGCTGCTTTTCACTGCATATTGCAATTTTACAAAAATTCACTAAAGTGCAAATTTATTTCTCTTCCAAATATTCACTAATTTTTGGATAGGTATTATACAGACATTTTAAATATAAATTGCTTCCATGTCATGAACATTTTATTAATGATATTCATCCACAGCCACAAGCAGTTTCTACTAATAAAGTAAGGAATTACATTTCATTTATATTTCTCAGTTTCATATTTTTGTCTGTTGACTTTGAACTGTATGCCTGAGATATTTTATTATACATTAGAATGAACTTTTTTCTTGGTGTTTAAAATTAATTCTTGGGTAAGGGATTAGAATAAATTACCAAGAAAAATGATGAATAATTTACCAAAAACGCTTAAAGAATTTAAAGTTTAAATCAGTAGAGGGCAAAAATAGGTGGGAAAAGGAAGGGGGGAAATTGGGTGTGTAGGGAAATTGCCACCAAAATGTGCACACAGTCTTAATAAAATTAAACTAGCGCAATAGAAAAGTTGTTTACACACGATATTTTTGGAATCAAAGTCTCCATCACCATCTTCTGGTGAAGTCATTTTTATATACATCCAAAATTTCTTTTGATTTTCTGTGAGACTCATAGAAAGTGAATTACAGTGGAAGTCATTCAATGTGCCAAACATTGTGTTTTTAATACAGTGTCTTAACCAAGTTTTTACACTGATATGGTAAGTACCACATCCTTGAGTGTTGTAAGAGAAAACATATGCAAGTGTATTTCTTATTTAATTTAATATTAGTTGAAAGAGAAAAGGTGAACCCGTTAATTTTCTTTTTTAGTTGTTACAAAAAATATTGTTAAGTAATATCTGTGGCTAAAAAAGAAGAGTGATCGGCAATGATCTATGGAGTTGGTTACAGAAGTAATGGAGGAGTTGTTAGGAAAAAGCATAATTAAAGACCAGCAAGTCAAAGATAACATCGAAACTCTATTTCAATAATGTACGTTGAAACACTGCACTGCACTGCATTGTACTCCGCCACCAGATGGGCCACAGACTGCCTCACATAGCGGACAGTACTCCAAGTTCCGCGTTAGGGTGGATGTCCGCCATCTTGTAGCTTACTCGTGGTTTCACAGTAGTAACACACACTCTCTGTTAAGCGGCCGAGCTGTGAGAACGCTTGAGAGCCATGTTGTCAACTATCGAGCTTGTGTCTACATTTCGGGGATCTACATATGCCAATACGATCAATGCATTTCCTCTTGAACGGTGGGAGGCGCGACTCGGTCGAGGCAAGGAACCGTGGAAAGTACCAATGGCAAATCCCGACCGAAAACTTTGAACACTTCAAGAGGACGCTGTCCGACCCCGTTTTTGCGACAGAGCATGCGGGTCCGTCGGTTTTTTAAGCCAGAGACGACCGCATCCAAATTCCCCTGATTTCTCAGAGGGCTTCTCAGAAAAAGCATACTTCGATATGGTCAAGCAACACATGAAGATACCACCTGCTGAAACAACGCCCACGACCTCGGAAAAAGCAGAGGCCAGCATTGAGTCACCTGACATCGCGGACTGCAGTGACGACGAGCCGATTGTCTATGTGCAGTGTCCGGTGCAGTTGCTCACTGGCTATTGGTCAGGCAACTTTGGACAGCTGGCGCTGGATCTATGGGAGGAAACTGAGCATCCCCTGTTCACCTGGCCCTGCGCGGAGGGACTTCTTGTGGCCTGTACATGCCCAACAGAATTGGAACGTGTCATGGCCCTTCTCGACCGCCGCGACATCCGCCATGGCATTAAGAAAGCAGGGAAGCCACGACGTCTGGTAGTTCGTGGACCGCCAGAAGCTACGAACGTGGAAGACATCACGCGCGGCTTCAAGGAGCAAGGCGCCACCGTCCGTGATGTCAACGCTATGGTACGCCCAGGTACCGAGCAGCGCAGAGATTTCTTTGCCCTGACAGCGGAACCTCCCGTCTCCAAGGCATTGGAGGTCAAGAAACTGCTCGGCCACGATGTCAAAGTCGAGGCCAAGAAGAAACCAGCGGGGGCATAACAACAATGTTTTCGCTTCCAAGTTTTTGCTCACCGAGCGAAAGACTGTCGGGCCGCAGAGCGTTGTGTCTGCTGTGCAGGGCAACACATGTGCGAGCCTGCAGCCGACACGAGATGCGAAACCAACATGCGCCAATTTTCTTGGCGATCATAGCAGCGCCTATGCCGGCTGTCCCGCCAGACGAGGTCTCCGCAAGCCAGCCGCCATGACACGGCCCAATATGAGGAGGCCCGCTGCAACACGACCAGCTCTGAGCCAACGCAGCAGCCACGAGCGGGCGACAGGCGGCGCGCGCAGCGCTCCCCCCACCTCGCGGGGTCCGGACGGAACCAGTCCACGCAGCAGCACACAAGCAGCAGACGCCGGTGGGAGTCCTGGCCGAGAGCGCCGACCAACTGACGACCGTGCTCCACGCTCTTACAAGAGCTCTGACTACTATGTCGGAGCTGGTGGCCAAACTGCAACCACTGCAGTAAAAACGTTTTTGACCAAGGGGCAGATCTCCTAACCAGACCACTCCATACCCGGCCGGTCGAATCTTCAAACACGCCGCAGAAAAGAACCGACGCATTGCAGAAGCAGGGTGGAGGGGTTAAAACCGTGGCGTCACGAAGTTCAATTCTTCGTTCGTTCGCTCACGCAGTAACATTTTTAGTTTCGTTACGACAGCTTACCTGACGATGACAGAGGAGGTTGTTGCCGAAACGTTGTGTGTTAAAGAAATTAAGTTTAATAAAGATATTATCCGTTAGATAACCCGTGAAGATTTTATTTCAATCTGTCCATGTCAGAGTTACTTATATCAGTGGCTTTCCCAATTTTCCTCGTGTATCGTCACTATAATAATTCCCCATGCGTCTCTGCATATACTTTCTTTAACACATGACGTACCCGCAACGTCACCAAATGGTATAAATCTAGCGATGGGCAATGGTCATAATATTTTGACTCATCAGTATAAATGGCTGCTAAATTCAGTACCAATAACAGTGCTCCTCGTTTTGAAAGAAACCTTATTGTATATTCCAATTCCAGTGGTTAATACATGCTTTCATTTCTTCATACATCTCTTGACACCATAGCTGTTGTTTTCTAACGGCAATTTTGACTAGCAATCACAAATTGCATATACACAAACGTGTGAACGTCAGCGTGCAACAAAGCAACATGTAATATGTATCATATCATTTAGTGATTCGCGAAGGATTCATCCTGTGACACAGTTAATGAAAATATTTCCTGAAATGAGTTGTTGATATCTGCTTTGGCATAGAGATAATGAGAAACGACTTTATCCGCATTAATCAGAGCTAATGAAAAGCTGATTTTAACATAACTGATTATGTCCATGAAAGAATGCAGATGATGGGTGAGGAAAGAAATTTGTGGAAGAGTCTAACAGAAAGAAGAGACAGGATGGTGGATAACATTATGAGACATGCAGAATTGGTTAATTTTGTTAATGGAGGGATCAGTCGAAGGGAAGAACTGTGGAAGAAGACACGGATTAGAATATACTAAGCAAATAACTGAGGACGTGGATTGTAAAGTGAATCTTTAGATAAAGAGGTTTGCGCAAGATAGGAAGCGATGGAGGACTGCATCAAACCAGTCGAGACTAATGACTAGAAAAAAAAAGTCCAAATAAGAGTCTCTCAATGAGGCAGCATATTATTTTACTGCAAGATGTAGCATCTCATTCATCTTTTACAGTACGTTAATATGACTTCATTGGACAGAGTACAGTCTGTTAAACTGACGCTGTCTTCTGTCTGATCACACATAAAAACTGTATTAAGAAGTTTGTCTAGAAAGCGATCATGTGGAAACTACAATCGTTTGGACTATAATTTTTGACTCATAAGCTGCTTGCCTTGTTCCTTCAGTGCCATTGCATCGTGTCTTGAATGATCAACAACGTCTGTGAACTAACCATTCCACCCAGGGAGACATTGATATTGATTACCCGTACCAGTTACTAGTAACGGCCAACATTTGAGTTACGCAGCCTCACAGTAATTTTTTTTTAAAATCGATGTATCCTATAAAAGATCTGAATGTCGTCAATAGGCTTCTTAAGGACAATGCACTAGATGATCAAACTAAAAAAGTATTCAAAGGAAAATATACCTTCTCTGTGGTAATAATCTCCCATATACTGCCAGTTGTGCCATACACAGAATGCATTGCTGCAACTGAAAAATGTATGCATTCGTTCTGTGCAGTGATTTCAAACACTTGAAATTGACTCAAATAATGAGACTTATGCTATCAACAGAATTGTTATTTTCTTATGGCTTTTGCTTCGTCGTCGTCATTAGCCTAGAGTGGTTTCGGGAAACAATGGAAATCAGAAATATGGATGGCTGAAAGTGGATTCGAACCCTCATCCTCCTAATGCGAGTACAGATTTCTACTGCTCACTCACCACGCTAGATAAAAGTTGTTTTCATTGAATTCCTCACGAAGCTTTGTGTTTATCGCTATCCTGCACACTACGACCACAGTTGTACTACCAAATGAAATTTTAAGCAGTCGCACGTCTAGAAATTCTGTATTGACAATAGTTATCTTCAGACATCATTTATGTTGAAAAGGAGCTACAGCACAATCAATGAGATTATGTCATGCTTACTAGGAATAGCCTGAAAATATATTAGCATTAACAAATCAGTGACTGATCACAAAAGCATAAAGAATCAATGTGTTTGAGGATCTCACTTTGTCTGGAATAGATTCTGACAAGTTAGTCTTTAAAAATAATTCGGCTTTGATAGTGTAATTTTGATACTGATATCTAACACAGCTAAAGCATTTGGCAATGAGAGAAATACACCAGCACTTTATCTACTGCGAAGATTTGATTGTGACTTTATCATTATTTATATTACAACATTACAGCCTAGCAACTTGTATCTAAATTAGGCCTCATTTACTACTGTAGTTACATGTAAATGACGTGATTATAAAAATTGTTCCTATATAAAACTGATGTGCGGTTGTAGGTTACCTAGCCACGGGTTCCCGTCCCCACCAACGAGGAGGCAAGCGAATCAATTGTTGTTATTTTATCTTATGTGTGGAAACTATTGTAATACAAAGCCTTTTATGACAAATCTATAGCTCTTGTTGTCAAAATAGTCCTGCTAAGATCACGCAGCCTTCGCTCATTTCCCTGGCCTGAAGTTGAGCCAACAGGCTTACAAGACGTTTCTCTGCTGGCCATTCAGCCTGTACCTTTCAATGCAGTCGGTTTGTTTCGCTAATTTAAAGGTTGTTTGGTTTGTGTTTATAATTATTGACGCTGTGGTCAGAATCATACATGCAATGCCTTACCAGAAAGGAGTAATATCGGCGTTCAACCACGCCTTCTGCATATTCGAAAGCAAATTCATTGTGGCAAGAAGTCAGGAGCAACCAGTACAAGCATTGACATGTTTGTGGTATTTCTGAAAAGTTGGTATAACGTATCACCAGTATCTAAAGTTAGGCAGAAAGGGTGCTGTTTCTCAGTGATCAAGGAAGAAGTATAAAGGGGAACGGAACTGCACTAGCTTGGCTGATTTTCAGAAAGAAGTAGTGCGCAGGACTCTCCTGTAATAGTGGAAGAAGACCCCACGGCTATGAAAATCGACTCCGATTTCTGCAGTAAAATCGTTTATCTAGGCTCCGTTCTTGATCTTCTGAAATAGCCTGGGTTTAAGTTTAGGAAGCTCAACAATGGTCGAATTTTTTTATAGAACTCAGTGACATTGCGGCTTCAAAAGAAAAGTTTCTGCGAACTCTGAACTTATTATGTACCAAGGACACTAGGCATGTTGTTCACTTATACTAAACATTTGCTATTTTAATAAAAATCATATGTACAAATATACATCGAAATGCAGAAATCCGACGTGACACTGACACAACAAGTAGTCGGAAATCCCATTCAACCTTCTGCCGTGTTGCTGTTTGTCCATGTTTTTTGCCATTCATCCATCAGCGCATCCCAAACATCTGTTTTGGTTTCAACAGGCTTTCCAATTATTTCAGTAGCTTGGTCATACCTTCCTTTTCTTATCCAGTATAACGCTCATCGCTTCCTTACTTCCAGGTCCAGGAGCCAGATACCGAGTATATTTGTTAGCGCATCTGTGGACGTTGTTCTGTACGCCCCAGTTAGTCTGAGAAGAATTCCTCGCTGCGTACGCCGAAACAGCTCCTTTGGTATAACCTTTCTTAGGTGCTTGGCCCAATTGCTTGCAGCGTATCCAGTAATGGAGGCCAATATTGCATCGTGATATCTTCTTATGATGAGCGGAGGCAGATTAAATCGTCGCTCGCCAATGCTTATCAATTTGTGCATTACCACTGCTGCTCGTCCACATACTTCCTCCATGTGAGACGCAAATTTCAGTTGCTCCTCCAGGTATACACCAAGATAACGGACTACTGTTTTTCTTTTTAATGTTTTTCCCTGGATCTTAATTACTGAATTTCGTTTGAGTGTTCCTTTTAGGAACATGTAGGTCGTCCTTTGTAGGGTTAGGTTTAACTTAAGTTCTGCACACCACTGACTCAGGCAATCCAATACAGCTTTGCATTTTGTTTCGAGTTCCTGCCTGGTGTTCGCGTCTATCACAAGTGCGAGATCGTCAGCAAATGCCACCACACCCAGCAATTCTAACATTTGTTGCAATATTTCCATGACCGGTTAATTTTTTTTTAACTGCTTAACGTGTCTTAACAGCGAGGTCTTTAGAGACGGGAAAGGATGGGGGCCCATGAATGGGAAGGAATTCGGCCATGGCCTTTAAATGAAGTATCCCGGCATTTGCCTGAAGTGATTTGGGAAACCATGGAAAACCCAAATCTGGATACCCAGACGGGGATTCGAACCGGCGTCCTCCAAAATGCAAGGCCAGAACGCTAACCGTTACACCACCACGTTCGATAGACCGGTTCAAAGCCAATGTCCCAGAAAATTGGTCCGAACACTAATCCCTGAAGGCAACCTTTCGTCAGTCTTTTCTCTATGTACCTATTGGGGCACCGCTATTTATCATATCTATTTCTACAATAACAGATTGGACGATAAGATTTTGGGAGTTGTGGGTCTTTGCTTCCACCTTTCGCTATAATGATCAAGTCACTCGTTTTCCATGCATTTGGTACTTTTCCCTGCACCTGGCATTCGTTAAATAGTTTATTTAAGGTTGGAACCAGTTAGACGACCAACTCCTGGAGGACCTCTGCCGGTATCCCATCAGGTCCTGGTGCTTTTTTTTTCGGAAGGGAAAGTATTTCCCCTATTATCTCTTCATCTGATATGACGCGTTTTTGATGTTCGCTCTCGTAGGGGTCCCACATTTTTAGATGCAGTTCACTTTGCCGATCTGTCTCATTTCTGTACTGTCATCTGGAAGTAGCACGTCAAGTAACTCCCGTGCAGTTTCCGTCCAGTTGGTGGTCATAGATTCATCCAGTTTTCTTACTGTAGACAAGGTTGTAGGTAGCCTAATTTTGCCAGCGGAAATCTTGTAAGGGATGCCCCATGGGCCTGATATCATATTTTGTCTGATGAAGGCTTCCCAGCTTTTTTGTATTGTTTTCAGCAACAGATCCTTGAACTCGTGCCTTTTATTCCTATATCTTTCTAGAACAGTCTGTATCTCTTCTGTAATAAGGCAACGTTGATGGCTTTTCTTGCCTTCCTCATTGCGATTCGTAGTTTCTGCAATCTTTCCGTCCATGGTTTGTTTTTTAATCCCGTTGTTTTCTTTAGCGGAATTCCAGTTCTCATTGCATCTTGGATTGCTAGAATTGTTTCTTTCGCAGCCCTGTCCACATCAAAATCTTAACTTCGACTTTGGGAGGAATGAAGCAACTGCTCAACCTCGGCCAGTTGGCTTTGCTGATGTCATATCGCCGTTGAATATTGGTTCAGTCACCTACGCGCGCACCGTTTTGCAATCTTCCCAGTTCGAACATTATTAGATTGTGATCACTGGTGGTTTGGTTCTCAATCACCTTCCACCCGCCTACTAGGTTTGCTGCTTTTCGATCTGTTAAAGTTATATCTATGTTCGATTTGGCACCTGCTCGGTCGCTGAACGTGTATGGATAGTTTGGCTCATTTTTGACATACAGCTGTAATTCTCCAATCAGCTCGAGTAATTTTTCTCCTCGTGCGTCTGTAAGACCACTGTGCCAGAGTGCAGATTTGGCATTTGCATCGGCAACTATCGCCATAGGGTTCTCGCCTATGGCTATACATATTTCCCTAATCTTACAAAGATAGGGGTCAATATCGTCTCTGTATTGAAAGTACATGTTAACGAGGACTACATTTCCCCATTGTGTACCTAACTCCACACACACACCGTATGTTCATCGCATAATTGTGTTATTTTTGTGACAGTGATTTGCTTATTGAAGACTATGATAGAACTCATAGGTTTTTTTCCCTCTCGAGATTATCTGAAACGTCACTGGCATGTGTGGGATTTTCTCTTCACTGGAGTGGGGCTCTTGAAGACAGAGGATATCTATTTGCAATTCGTCAGCTAGTTTACTCACTTCATGCAAAACCAGATTGGTTCTCCTGCAGTTTAATTGTGCAATCTTAAGTTTCTGTGCACCCCTGCTCATGGATGCCAAGTATGGATATTGCACTGTGGCCATGGCTGTCTCGAGTCAAGCATTATACTGCCAAATGTGATCACAAAATGACGGTAAATTTGATCTGGATCAAAGATTTCGTTCCGTCTGTCAAATACTAGCTTGACTATAGTGAGTAACTGGGCTGAATTGGTAGGTTTATTGTTTACCTTAAGTTGCATACGATCTATTTCCTCTGGTTGCGGAAGTGTGATATTTTTACCATTTGGATGTGCTATTCTGGTTAGATGGCGTAACGCTAGAGTGAGATTTTGTGTTTCCTCTAGCCTGGCGAGCTGCAGATTGTTTTCAAACTTTTGGTATATATGGTCTGGAGCTATAGCAATGTCTCTTGGTTTTTCGTTCGTTCGGTTTTCGGAGCCACAACTAATTTTGCAGTAGTTGGAACTGGTCCAGTTCGTTTTGATTGAAGTCTAGGAGAAATATCACAGATGATGGAAGTAATTTCTGAGTATTGGAGGATAGGTTCATCTGTCTGCGTGCCTACGCTGTTTGCTGTTTCTTTCCCTTCTTGAAATATTTTCTCCCTATATCTTGAAGCCCTCTCTGCGTTCCGCCTCATCCTTGATGGCGTGTTTCTTTTTATTCTTCTTTCTTTTCTTAACTGCTTCTTCTATTAGGTTGATAACGATGCTCAATAATTGATCTTTGTATGGTTTATCCATCCCCTTGGAGTTACTTCTACTGTTCATAATCTGTTCTGTTTATCAATCTTTGCCAGATTTGTTGCACGATTTTCCCCGTTTGCTACATGGGATACAAACAGCTGACTGTAAGGACTTGCTACAGCCTTCTTTCTTGTGGCTAGTTTCTCCACAATGTTTGCAAGCGGCCGACGTTTGGGTACAATGTTTGCTAATATGACCATAATCATAGAAATACATACATTTTGGCACTACCGTGTAATCTTTTGCAGAGATGGCACTGAATTATATGTATATTTTTCTTTGCTGCATTATTTGCTTCCTTATTTCAGCACTTAATTCAACAACTTGATGGACAGTGCTTTTATCTCTGGGGCCTGTTCGAAACTTTGACTTGAATCCCTCAAGAAATTGTTGTCTTTCTATTTTTCCTTCAACATTTCGATAATATACTTTTTCTGGGATTTGACACGGCTCAAGTGACGTGGGTACGTCGTCCAGAATCAACAGTGGTTTCTTTTTCCGCGGCATTTCACACTTCAGATTTTAGTTTAGTTCTTTATTTTCCATGATTTTTCTTACATCATCTTGAGATGCTGTTTCTACGATTACAGCATTATTTGTGCTGCATATTTTGTTTATTTTTATCTTATCTTTCCCTGGTTTTATGATTCTGGTTGGTTTATTAGCAACCTGTTTTGGAGTTTCACCATTCTTGGAAATTATGAAGACGGCTGCACTAGTAGCTGTTTTTTTATACTTTTGACTGTAATGTAGGTACCATCCCTGATTTTGTCACAGCATCACCGAATTGCGCACTGCAGCAATAGCCCATACCTGCTACCTTCAACAATGCACGCTGGCTTACCGGCAGCGTTCGTCGCCTCCAGCAGAATCGCGACACCTTTCGGCACACCAGGTTCTATTGCCTGGAGCATAGAGCTGTAAAAGTAACTCGTTACTTTTGATACAATACAAACTAACATGAAGAAGCATCGCATTCGCATCGAGTTGGGTAGCATACGGGACGAGTTCGTTCATACTTGGTAAAGTCTAAAGAAATTGTTTATTTAGTAAAATAAGTTTAGGTGAGTTGTTAGTTTGGATAAAACTTAAAGTAATTAGCATATGGATTTACTGCAGTGAATATTATATACTAAAGAACAATCTAATTTCAAAACAAACAACTGTTTGCATAAAAAGAATTACCTGACCTTTCACCTGACTGTGACATATCTAGTGACAATAACTAATGACGGTTATTTTTTAAAGTAGCCTACTCAGAACCCTGCATAGAAGCCTGATATGATAATGGGACATGTATTTAACAAATATTAGAAACTCATCAAAGTATTTGGTTTTCAAATAGGAGGTTTCACCACTGTTTTCCTTTACTGATTTCATTTATTTCTGTAAATTATTCATCTTTTTGTGATAGATTTGTTAAAATAAATGTGGACATACCATTAAATCGGGCCTGCAGGCAGAGTGCTACAGACTCCCGCTTTTAATTGTTTAATTTTAAAAATCTCAATATTCAAAACTTTTAAATCAATAACAAAGGCACAGAACAAACATGCGATTAGATTCGTAATTATTGTTGCGTCGTCGCGGTTACAACAAACATTTAATATCAAAGCCAGTACCACATTGATCACATGGATCATGCGGTAATAATACAATAACAAACACCAGGCAAAAGGAATAAAGTCATTGTACCTTGTTCATGGAATTCTGGAACTGCAAAAAGGGCTGCTAGATTTGTTTTTGGAAATTATCGCAGAACGCAATCAGTAACAGATATGATAAAAAAAAGCTGGAATGGGATTCATTGGAAGACAGGAGGAGGGTGAAGAGGGTCATGGGAGTGTACAAGGCGTATATTGATGATGAGGCATGCAAAGATATTCGTGTAAGAATTAAAAGTAATGCTTGGATGGGAAAAGAAGACCATGACCACAAGCCGGCATTCGATTTCAGGCATAAGGGTGTAGGAAGATTCTCTTTTTTAGGTAAGGGTGTCAGGGATTGGAATAAGTTACCAAGAGAAATAATGAATAATTTACCAAAACCGCTCCATTGCAATGTAATTGAAAATTATTAGAACATAACAAGTGCAGAGATGTATATCACAAACTATTAGACAACTCTTTTATATAGTAAATTACACTATAAAATAAAATAGATGGTATCAAATCTTAAAATTTCATAAATGTTTGAAATCAATAAAACTCACTAATGAACGATCAATGAAAAACAGAAACTATCTCAAATTATCCATAAAAATTTTCTATTAACAAATTATGCACTGTAAATTTCAATGTTGAACAAAATAAAAACTACAAAATTAGTCTTTACGTCGTCAAAATTAGTTACCTGTGGGATCTAGAACGTGTTCGTATCTATATGACAAATGCGAGTAACGAATTGAATTTGTGAGTAACGATTCGGTACTTCGAGTCAGGCGACGAACCCGTTACTCAGTAACGAATACATCGTTACTTTTAAAGTTCTACTGGAGCAACAATGAGTGTAGTCACAGCCCTGGGGTGAATAGTGAGCCTTCATCAGGCTCGAAACTGGGTAATCGGGCATGCGCGAGCGGAGCTCATCCTGGTTTCAGCAACATTTACCGAACTATCCTTCTACCTGAGCAGCCACCCCCTCCCCACCGCGGGATTTAAACTTAGGAAAATTATCACCCCCCCCCCCCCTTTCGCCATATTCGTTGGAGGGGACGTATGGACTCTTAAGAGAGAAGCGTCTTTAGCCACCGTGGCCGGTGCCCGCGGGGAACCTTGTGGCGGCGACGCTGCCACGACTTGGAGTCGAAGACGGTCCCCAACCATATCGGACGTCAGTTATAGAGCACTGAACGTCACATGTAGTAAGTACTCCCTGAGCCAGCTGGACTGAGACTTGCTATCGCGGGGTTCTTCCAATTACACTGGTGGTCTTCATAATCGTGATTCAGTTGCGGTGCTGTCCTGGTCTGCACCTCATCTCACCTGCTTGTTTTATTCAGGGTTTTGGTGCTGTGCCGTCCTTGTCTGCATTTATTCTTGGTTCTCTTAGGATTCGGGATCTTGCTGCCTTGTGCTTCGCTGGCAACCCCGTTTGACACTTGTTCACTCTACTTGGTATTGGATAGACTTTTGTTTGGACAGATCTACCCCTCGGCGTCTCAAATCATAAAGGCGGTCCTGGATAATTCTGGGAAGTCTAGAAATGCCGCCTCATGTTGTAGCACCAGCAGCTGCCTCCAGTCGTCCGCCGTGATGTTCACCGTTGTTTGGAGCTGATGCCTGGCTTCCGCGTATCGGGATTAATGTGCACAGCATCCTCTACCTCGCCGCAATGGCAGCGGTTAGAGTCCTCTAGACTACACTAGTGGTCCGCAACATTTTCATACTCGCAGCACACAAAAAGGTTATCCATAAATCTCGCGGCACACCTTACAGGTCGGGCGGTTGAGCAGAAAAAAAAGGGCAGTTTTATATTAATATTTAAAGTAAATAATTGTACACATACCTTCAATGTGACACTTGTGGCTGCTTAACTGCACACAGGTGGCTGATCCATGGAGAAATCGTTGACAATACAAGCCTCATTTCTTCATCGACGGATTTGAGTCCATCCCTCTTGGATATTTTAATCTCAACGTCGTGAAGCCCAATTCACATTAACGTGTAGTTGGAAATCGCAATAACACATTAAATGCCATGTCAGAGATAGCCGGATATTCATTCCATATTTTTAGCCAAAATGTATCTAAAGGAACTTCAAGTTTTAATTTCAAAGTTCTGTCAGCATTTAAATCTGCGAGTTCCTCTTGAATATTAATTGGAATATGTTCTGAATTTGCAACGAATTGATCACTCGAAATCTTCAACACTTTCTCCAAAGTACTTTTTGAATCTCTGCAGCAGGACTTTAATTAAGTCCATCATCATTTTATTACCGTCATCAAGTGACCATACAGTCGGGAACATCTCACACGACCCATTTTCAATCCTCTGTAACTACAAATCCAGCTTATTCTCAAATCCTTTAATCTTAACGATACTAATAAAAATATTTTCGTTCCTACCTTGCATTTTGATGCTCACCTCATTCAAGTGTAAGAAAATGTCGAAAAGATATGCCAATTTACATACCCATTCGCCATCTACGAATAAATTGGCGTACTTATGCCTTTCAACAGTCAAAAATTCCTGGTTCTCCAAGTACAGCCAGCGTACGTCTATATGTAGCAGAAGTATAGCGTGATCTGACATAAAACGGAAAAAAGTCGCGAATTTAGGAACCGTGATATTATGAAGTTCACGTCTTTTACTACTTCGTCCAGTAAATCTTTCGGAGAAGTTAGCAGAGTCTTAGGCAAAAATGGCTTCGCGGTGAATGAGACAATGATCATATCGAAGGTTGGGATTTACTTCGCGTACTTTAGCTGCAAATCCTTTCACTGGGCCTGTCATACAAACACTAACACATTAAGGATAAAATATTCATCAGTCAAACGAAATATTTCTTCACCGGTAGTTTGCTCTGGAAGTTCTTTGCAAAAGAAGAAATTACATCTCCATCGATGTAGCGAATGTAAGCCAGAAGTTGTGCGTGGTAGCTAATATCTGTGGACTTGACGAACTGAAGTGAGACCTTCTGACTGTTGCTGATTTTCTCCTTCATAATGTCTTCAATATCACGAGACATATCAACAACTCAACAACTGATTGTGTCAGCAGAAAGAAGAACTTTTGAAATTTCACTAGCAGATTCTAAACCCAGAACTATTCTCACCATCTCTTTACAAACAGGCTTTAACATCATTTCACCTATGGTATGCGGTTTCTTGGATTTTACTATAAGTTCGGTTGCCTTATAACTACCTTCCTGTACTTTTTTCCGAAACACGTACTGTAGCGGTCATGAACGTTCTTTGTTTTTTCTTATTTTCCAACAAGCGACGAAAATAATTGACATCTTTGCTTGACAGAGAAGAATGATTTGTTGACAAATGTCATTTCAGTTTACTGGGAAACATAGCAGCATTACTGAGTTTTTCACCACAAACGATACACTCGGGAAATGGGCACTTTTTTCACCACACACACACTCACAAAAAAACAACCATAGGATAAGTAATTATCACTATATTTCCGCTGCATCAACTTCTGTTTCTTTCTTTCTGGTTCAATGCTTTCACTAGTTGCACTCATGGACTAAACACTCCAGTCAAGGAATTTGTCCCTCTTGAAGAAATAATTGTAATAGAAAATATCAAGACCAACTACTAACAGTTTTCGGACAACTTCAGAGCACAGCTATGATGGAACTGAAGTACTTGTAAGAAGCGGGATTTATACACTTTAAAGAAGTCACATATATAGTGCCGATTGTTTTTACAGTGATATCTAACAATGCGTCGGTGCAACAGTAGAGGAACAAAGTAGTACTGCTGGAGAAACACCGATACCGACAACGAAATAAAACAATATCAGGCTTGGAAAGTTCTGCTAATCCCAGCAGTTTAGACCGATGGAAAACCACATACACAAAACCTCAAAGTGCAGCAGTAGAGGCGAGTAATAAAAATATTTCAAAAATGAATAAACACAAGTAACAGCAACTGTGAGTAAATAAATAATAATTTATTAGAATACGACAATACGTAACAATTTGCGGCACATAAAAACTAAACTATAATAAATAAAAAACCTGACAATTAGTTCCTTATAATGGGTAAAATTTCGCGACACACCTTTCACCTTGTCGTGGCACACAAGTTTGCCGCGGCATACCTGTTGCGGACCACTGCTCTAGGCCACGTTGGTGCCGTAGGAGCATTAGACCATGTCCTGTTATCAGGCACGTTATGGGATATGATAAATCGATGCCGGCCTTCCATCCAGTGCGCCAATCCTCGGTTGAGTCTATCCATTCAAAGGTATGCCTGCCGGCTTCGCTTTGGTCCAATCGGGCCTGCCAGGCATCATGTTGACGCATCTTTAGTCGTCTCTTTTTTTTCTCTTCTGCCAGATGCGGATGGGAGCAGTAGCCCGGGATAGTTCAGTTCCCATGGTCTGGAAACAAGATAGTTCAGCAGTGCAAAGTGCGCTTTAGTGCTTCCAAAACTATCGGAAGGGAGCTGGTGGGGGTTTTCAGGGCACTTGTGGATACCATCCTTCATGCCCTTGTCATTATTAATAGGTATTTCCTTTTAATTGAGAGAAGGGAGCGTTTACATTCAGCGCCTTTTGTGCCCACACCGCTGCATCATACGTGGCTATGGGAACATATATGGCTTGATACATCAGCCTTATGATGCTCCTTAGGTCCCAGTCCCACCTTGTTACTCGCATCAGGTTCACCGCAGCGGTTAATTTGTCACATGGTGAACGAAGGTGGGGTAAAAAGGTCATGTTGTCGTCTAAGAAGAGCCCAAGGTACTAGACTGTTTTACAAATTTTACCTTCTGCCCGACTACCCATATGATAGCTGTCTATTTGGATCTAGCCCGTCCCCCCCCCCGCCCGTTTTTCCTCGCAGGATCATGGTTTTGGTTTTTATGGCAGATATTTTCAACAAGTGCTTAGTTAGCCATTGGTGTATTTCTTGTAGGGCTTGTTCCCCCAATTGCCTACCTCCATTTCCCTCTATTACTACTACAATGTCATCTGCATATGATACACCATCTCATGGTTTGTTAATGTTGTCGGACAGCATTTCATCAAGTACCATGTTCCAGCAGAAGGGTCCCCCAACTGATCCCTGCAGACATTCCTTGGTACAGTCTTCTGCGTTGCTCGTCGCTCTCACCTCACTATATGTGAAATAATCCCCACCCATGCTATAGAATGTTGCTGCAGTTGGCTAGCCTCAGCCTACGCACAAAACTGAGCCACCAGACATCGTCAAAGGCTCCAGCAATGTCTATGAATCTAACCACTGCGTGCTTGTTTTCCGATCTGGGAGTATTCAAAAGTTTCCTAACAGCATCTTTTGTACCGAGAACTAGTCTGAAGCCAAACTGGTTGGGAGACATCAATCAGCTGCCTCAAATTTTGCGCGCAGTATATCTACCATTATTCGTTCTAGAACCTTTCCTAGGACTGGAAGGACACTCGTGGGGCGGTAAGATTCTGGCAGGTCTTTTTCCTTGTCTTCCGATTTGAGGAACAGGCAGAGCTTAGCCTTTTTCCACGCAGTCGGGGAAGTTTTTTTTTCGCGAAAGCATCTGTTTATAACAAGTTCCAGTACCTTGGGCCTTTTAGCCCATAACCTTTTCACTGTCGAGACGTCTATGCCGGGAACAGTAGTGGGAAACCCTGTTACAGTAGTTTTTAAAGTAGGCAGTCATGCCACACAGAATCAGAAGCACGAGAGACCTCAAGAAATATGGCGCCAAAGTACTTCTCTCAGAAGCTCCCATGGCATGCTCTGTAAGACGTAAATGTTGTGGTGTGGGATGATCTCGCTGAAATCCAAATTGTTTATTTGGAAGGATTTCTTCTTCCTCTATGTACCGTATGTCTCCTAAGGTGGCTATTCTCAAATATGTTTTACAGCGTGTGTACTAATCAGTCGATAGGATTTAGTGGCACGCTGGTCTTTACCAGCTTCGACACTTTCAGATATTCACCGGTGGTCATAATCCTATTAATGATCGTCACAAAGTAGTTGACCGCTGATGGTAGTAATTGGCGGAGCTGTTCTCCAATGTGGTTGTGGCCAATGTATTCTGGCGGGGTTGCGTGTATATATTGTTGCAGGCGCTGTACGGTCATATCAATATGAGCCTCGTCGCGAAGCTCCTCTACCTGATGGTAGCAAATCTCGAAATTTTCAGCGAGTGTGTTGGCTTTACTGTGTGCTCGCAGATCACTGTGTTGTCGACGATAGGAGGCGGGATATTATGGCGGCGTCGGAGTATGCGCCTTGCCGAACCATCGGTAGTGCTGTTTCAATCAGTCTAGCCTAGTCTCATTGCCGGTGGTTTTCATCCTCGGTCTTAATCTACCGCTGCAGCCTGTTTGGCAGCAAGATATAATTGCCATTCTCTTATGAGCTGGTTCTTGTGGGCAATTGCCTGGCGTGTATCAGGCGGCAATTTTCTGGACCGTTCCTGTTGTTGTTGCGCAGGTGGTGACATTAGGTCCGGTGTCTCGTTGACCAGATTTGCAAGTATGTCCATGGGCGCGCTGTGGCGGAGTTCGTCCACTGAGGGGCATTGTTAATGTGTACAGTCAAGTGCATTTTATACACAAGTCTCGTGTACATCTTATATTCTGCCCAGTTACTCCTATGCCCATATAGAACACAACTAGGAGACCATCTGATGTTAGGGCAGTCTTAATTGCTATTGCAACTGTGTGCTGCATATTCTTCATGATGCCAATGTCTAGGACCTCAGGAAGAGCTCCTCACCTGACGATCGTCGGTTCCGTTGGACCCCAAACCGCTGCGTTCGGCAGTTCAGTTGCTCGGAGGACGCACCTACCGTTATTGTTTGTCATGCGCGAGTTCCAAACCGTGTTTATGGCACTGAAATCAGCTGCTAAGCAAGCGGAGAAGAGCTGCTACTTTCTTCTCATTGACCACACCACGGGAAGGCCCAAATGCCGATATCAAGGTAGTCTGCCTCTTGAAGTTTCTATAACGACACAGTAGGCCTGCATGTAGGTCTTCGTTGCGGGCCGCAGAACCTAGTATGGTTCCGTCTTATGGCAGTAGTTAAGACACACGCTCTCTGTGGTTTTACCAAGGATGGTTTCCAGCTCTCAGCAAGACATAGCCCACAGTCTCTATTGAAACTATCAGCCAATCCGTTCTTAAAATATTAAGATATAGTTTAAGTGAATATATCTCCAGTCTATAAACATGGTCTTAAAAAACAAACGGAAAAGATTTGAAAAACAGAGGAAACGAGGGGTATTTTCTGAACATATTTGTTTTCCTCTTGTTATCTGTGTATTGGGGAGCGTCAATTTCCACAACTGCCGGATTATACAAGATTTCCGGTGCGAAAAGAGAAACAAAGACAGTTTTATTCAGCTGTGAGAGGTGGGAAACTATCTTACAGCTGACTTCAAATTACATTGTTCACGAGGATCCATCTTGTTCAGCATAGCCTACAAAGATGTATGTATCATCGAGACAATTTTTACTAAATAGTGCATTTTTTTTTTTGCTTGTTGCTTTGCGCCTCGTCACCATAATTAGCGGCGGAGAAGGACTGGGGATAAGGAGCGAAAAAGTATTCGACCATTATGTGAGGCCAGAGAGTTACCGCTCACCCACCACGCTCAGTAACAGTGCTCTATATATGTAAAGTGCTGCAATAGTATTTATAGCTATGGCTTATTGTATTGTCAGTGATAATTTTAGTTACAAGCTGTGGCGGATCCAGGGAGGAGGGGGGGCGGCCTACGGGACTGAAACCCCCGCCCAAAAAGCACCAAGGTCACCACCGATGACATGGATTTTGGGGACTTTTTTTTTGCTCTACTGTTCTTATAAGGGCGGCACTCTCCTTGCCAGAGTCAAGCACCCGCCCAAACCAAATCCTAGCCCCCCCCCCCTCCAAAAAAAAATCCTGGACCTGCCACTGGTTACATGTTAGTTACTTTGCTATGTCTGAAAGCATCTGTTCTGGTGAGGTACTGTAGCCAGAAGTGGTGTTCAGTTAGGTAGCCAATTTTGCAGGCAGATTGTGCCATTGTGATGAAATCAGTGGCAGCAGCCACCACCATATTTACAAGACACAGCACTTTTCACGAAGAGGGCATTAAAAGCTAGTAATTCTCACACGCAATTCGGCCCTTTTCTATGTGTTCAGAAATTTATAGAGAACTTTATCTTGTTCATACTAACGAGCTAGAAACATTCTGTGATTTACAGTAATTTTTTTCAGATTGTAAAGTTTCATTTATTTGCTACGAAAGGAAGTTTTCCTTTTTGAGAACTGTAATAGATTAACTTTGTTAGTTAACACTTTAAATTTGAGTTGTCATCAAGTATAATAAGCATCTGCCCCTCGTGATTAAATGTTATTTAATTTTTGCTATCCAGATTAAGCAGCACCCAAATAAATTCATCAATGTAGATCAAAAGAATAGGCATATATGGAGATCACCATGCAGAGATTACATCAAAGGTATGGGCAGTATAATTTCAATAGATGAAAAAATTTTCCTTGGCACTGTATATTTATTATTTTTTCTCGAGAAACTAATTAAGTTAAATTGTTTTTTAAGCACAAAATTTAGACGACATTATTGTCCATCAACATCTTTGGGTGTAGAGTGAACAAGTTGTAAGAATTGACTTTTCAAGTTTGCCCGGAGTGTGTTGTTGATGGACTGACAAGGCAACGGCAGGCAGTTTTAGGTTTAATAACAGTTGTCTCAATGAGCAGTATCGATGCATGCGTCACTCAACTGGGAACCACAATGTCAGTTAACAAGCTCAGATGTGAGGTGAATTTTAAACACTTCTGTAATAATGCTGTCCCAAAAGATTCTGGTAAGCACCAGCACCCTGGTTAATTCGAAATGAAAGCCGTGTCCTAGTTCCCAACTATGTTCCACCACCATACATTTCTCCTGCTGTCCCAGGCGAACATGTTGGGCATATTGCAAACAATGTTGTTTAGTACGCCATATCATCTGGCTGATGTTTTTTTTCCCCCCCACATTCACAAGGAATGCTACACACTCCCGGTGCTCAAAGGGCAAGGTCATCCTATGGACAGTGTAAAATGTTCCTTAGTTTTGGAGGTGGTAGGAAAATCATCTCAATGCCATTTCTTGCCAGAACCCTTCCAATCCTTACTGTTGTAGTGCCAGAGTACGGCAAGAAGGATAAGTGGTCATATGGAACATTATTGTGGTTATCAGGCCCGTGTTTCACTTACGTGAATGCCATTTGTATTTGATGTTAACTGTACCCATTCCGTCTGAAGGTATGACGAAAATGTTCAAACTTACCAAGTAGGCTGTCCTCATCACATATTGCTCGCACCCTGTAGACTAGAGTAGTGAGCACTGTCTTGTGCTGTGCCGGATGGTGATTACTGTGCACTTTTAGGTAAAGGTCCATATGTTTATGCTTCCTATACACAGTGTGTCCTAAGGTTCCATCAGATTTCTTTTCAATACAGATGTCCAAGAAAGGCAAGAAGCTCTCCTTTAAAACCTCTGACACTAAGTTGATATTTGTATGACAGAAAACAGTTTGTAAACATGACATGGCTTTGATTTTGAATCAACTAGAGTGCAGACACAAACCATCAGCTTTTGGGACAGTGTTATTATAGAAGTGTTTGAAATTCAACTCGGGTCGGATCATGTTAAGTGGGATTGTGGTTTCGAACTGAGTAATACCGGTTACTGAGGCTGCATGTCATCAATGCTCCATGTTTTGTGCTTCGCAGGGCGCTAATGAAGCCTGAGACTCCTGCTAGGCAATGTAACAATGCCTACCATTGTCATGTCAGTCGATCAAAAACGCACTTTAGGCGAGCTGCAAACTTCACCTTACACCTTGATCACTTTATACCTGAAGATGACACTGGAGAACAGCGTGGTTTAAATAACAGTTTAACTTGGTTAGCTTCCTGAGAAAAATTAATAAATATAATTCCTGAAATTGTATTTATTCCAGAGGCAGTATCAAGAACATCGTTTGGCTGCTATATATTGCGTAAAGTGTACAATATTAATTTCAGATGCAAGTGCCCAGAGCATTATTTTCATGTGTGGTAATTTATCATCATTGTTGTTGTTGCAATTATTGTGACTGCTACATGCAATTATATTCAATGAGCAAATCATTCAATTTTATATATTTTATTAAATGGCACTGAACAAATTAATATTCATCTTTAGCCCAGTAAAGAGGTCGTTAAAAGGGGGTCTCTCAAACATTATATCACACAGAATTTTTTTTTTCTTATCTTGTATATATTGGTGAGAGTATGCAGAAACCAGTTTTTCAACATCCGACACCCTTGACAAAATTTTCTGTGACCAAAAAACGTCAAAACTTTGGTCCTTTTTTTTAGTTTTTTATCAATAACTCCTTCCTGATAAGTCCTAGCAAAAAATATTTCAAATTTGAAAGAGGACAAAATTTCCCACAACGTTTGTAGTAAAAAGTTTTTTTCTCAACTCAAAACTAAGCAAAATCAGAAAAATTTCACATTTTTCCAAAATGTTGGGTTTCCACCTACTTTGTTGCTCTAAATTATCTGGAACCCATTTATATATAACTGTCATATATGTATTTCTGTATGAAATACTACATGTATGTACTGTAATTCGATTACTGATGGCCAATTTGATAATAATATGGCATTGTTAGGTTGTGAGTTTTTGGGAGAGACTATAGTAGCCTTTTCCAACCAAATGGCAACCTCTCCTTCACGTGGTGCACCCTGTTTGCACAGACGAGGCTCTGGCGACTGAATGATTCCCGGTATAAGGAGTCACCCACTGCGTGCCAATGGCCTCCGAAAGGAGGTCGGAAGAGCGGGGAGTGGGGTTGGGGTTGGAAACGGCCCCTAAAGGCGGATGGATCAGAAATGATCAATGGCATGGGGATGCAGAAGGCAACGGGAAACCACTGCATTAAAGACCCAAAGGATATCCCGAGGACATGTAATCCTCTCAAATTACATATATCATGATGGCATCTTCCAGGGTAAAATAGTCCCCCAAATGGATCTCCGGGTGGGGACTGTTCAGGAAGGAGTCATCAGAAAGGGAGAAACATTCTACGAGTCGGAGCGTGGAATGTTAGAATTCTCAATAGGGCAGGTAGGTTAGAAAACCTAAAAAGAGAGATGGAACGACTTAAGTTAGATGTTGTTTGGATTAGCGAGATTAAATGGAAGGAGGCACAGGATTTCTGGTCTGGGAACACAGGATAATTAGCACACAAGCTGTTAATGAAGTCACTGGCGTAGGATTCGTAATGAATAAGAAAGTAGGGAAACGGGTGAGTTATTATGAACAATTTAGTGACAGGATTATTTTGATGAGGTTAGAAACTAAGCCCGTCCCAACCACGTTAGTACAAGTGTACATGCCAACGTCACAGGAAGATGACAAGGAAATAGAGGAAATGTACACCGACATTGAAGAATTAATCCAATATGTGAAGGGAGAGGAAAATCTAATAATCATGGGTGATTGGAATGCGATAGTGGGAGAAGGAAAAGAGGGGAATACTGTAGGAAGTTTTGGTCTAGGAGAAAGAAATGAGCGAGGAAGCAGGTTGCTAGAATTTTGTGAAAGATATAAGCTAGTAGTGGCGAACACACTGTTTAAGAACTATGCAAGACGGATATACACATGGAAACGTCCTGGGGATACAGGCAGATACCAGCTAGATTATATCATGGTCAAACAGAGATTCAGGAATCAAGTTCTAGACTGTAAGGCGTACCCAGGAGCAGACATAGACTCTGACCATAATGTGATAGTGATGAAGTGCAGGCTGAAATTCAAGCAAATAAGGAAGCAGCATAGGCAGAACAGACTGGAATTGAATAAACTGAAACAATCTAGCACGAGAGAAAAATTTGCAGAAATGGTAGACTTAGGTCTAAGAAGTAACTCTGATAGGAGCTCAACCAAGGACGAATGGAATGCATTAAAGACCGAAATAATGAAAGCTGGTAAAGAAACATTAGGCTTTAGGGAACAAGCTGCCCGAAAACCTTGGATCACAGAAGAAATTTTGGAAATGATGGACCAGAGGAGAGGGTACAAAATGCTCAGGATGAAGCAGGAAGAGAGCAGTACAGGCAATTTAGAAATCAAATAAATAGGAAATGCAAAATAGCAAAAGAAAAATGGCTACAAGCCAAGTGTGAAGAAGTAGAAAAGGAAATGGTCATAGGTAAAGTAGATGTTGCCTACAGAAAGATCAAACAGAATTTTTGAGAAATGAAGAAAAGATGTATGAACATTAAAGCTGCCGATCGGAAACCTCTTTTAAGCTCAGAAGATTGAGCTAACCGATGGAAAGAATACATTGAGAAACTGTATGTTGTGGACGACTTGAACAATAGTGTAATGGAAAAGGAAAGTGATGTCAACATTGATGACTTAGGAGATCCTGTTTTGAGGACAGAATTTAATAAAGCTCTGAATGACTTGAAAGCAAATAAGCCAGTTGGAATTGACGAGATCCCTGCAGAACTTCTTAAATCACTAGGAGAAGAAGGAATTGAAAGATTATTCAAGCTGATATCAAAAAATTATGAATCAGGAGAAATTCCAACTGATTTTAATAAAAATATCATATTCACACTTCCGAAGAAAGCACAAGCCGACAAATGTGAGAATTATCGTACTATTAGTCTAACATCACATGCTTCAAAATTACTGACCAGAATAATATACAGAAGAATAAAAAATATTGTAGAAGACGTAGGTGAAGATCAGTTTGGGTTTAGGAAAAATCGCGGAACGAGGGAAGCAATTCTGTCTTTAAGATTAATACTTGAAGGGCAGATAAAAAAAAAAAAAGATACTTTTATGGCATTTGTTGATTTAGAAAAAGCTTTTGATAATGTTAGGTGGGACAAGATGTTCAAAATTTTAAAGAAGTCAGGTCTTAAGTAAAGAGATAGAAGAATACTTTATAAAATATATAAGAATCAAGTGGCCATAATAAAAGTAGAGAATCATGAGAGACAAGCATCAGTTAATAAGGGCGTGAACAAGGTTGTAGTCTATCCCCATAAATATTCAACTTCTATGTAGAGGAAGCAATAAAGAAAGTTAAAGAAAAATTTCCATGTGGAAAATTGAAGCATTTGAAATGTGGTGTTACAGAAGAATGCTGTAAATTAAGTGGACAGACAAAGTGAGAAATGAACGAGTTTTGGAAATAATAGGTGAGGAAAGAAGTTTGTGGAAGAAGCTTACAGAAAGAAGAGACAGGCTGGTAGGTCATATTTTGAGACATGCTGGATTAGTTAATTTGCTGGTGGAAGGAACAGTCAAAGGTAAGAACTGTAGGGGAAGACAGAGATTAGAATATATGAAGCAGATAATTGAGGACGTGTGTTGTAGGGGATATGAAGAGGGTAGCACAAGATAGGAAAGGGTGGAGGATTGCATCAAACCGGTCGAAAGACAGCAAAAAACAAAAAGTTATTGTTGGCTGGGAGATTCTGAAGCATCATTCGGCTGCCATGTGACTGTTTTCAATTCACCGTGATATGCTCTTTGTGACTATCTAACCTAACTAGGTAATAGTATCGGGTATAGGAAACCTACAGCTTAATATGTGTCGCGTGCCATGCCTGGATCTCTAGCAATATCGGCGGAGGTGAGGCAATGTTGAGGCAACTGAGGCGTTAGTGGGTCACATCAGCAGTAATTGCGTATATAAAGGAGGCCACAAGACAGTGGTTGGTCGAACTGGGTCGAACGTGGTCGGTCGGGGACGTCGCACGGAAGTTATCGCCGGCCCGGGCGGGCCAGCCCGGGCCCGAACACCGGACTCCGAAGCCTCGCCACTGCCTCCGCCCTCTGCTCTGCTCTAAACCTGTAAGCATATGTATCTATATCTACTGGGCCATAGTACCGTTCTATGTATCCTGTCGAGACCTCCTGTATCTTTCTTATTGTTCCTTTCTATGAAAGGGTTGTAAGTATACTTCTGTATCTTCCACCACTGTTTCATTCATAGCAGTAATAGAAGCATGCACTCCCGCGCTATAGACCTTAACAGTGATTAGCTCCCTCCGAGCAGTCAAGCTACTCGACTAATTGCTCCCATAAGTACCTACCCTGCGTCCCAAGCCACAAGGCAATACCAGGGTTAGCTATAGCCACTGTACAGGCGCATTTCTCGGAGTTCTAAGAGAACCGGGAACGCGACAGTAGGAACTAATTTTTGGTGTCAGCTCTGGGGTCTTGAAGATGTGGTGTGCTGAACCCAGTATAGTGTAACAGATGATGTCATTTTTTCTGCTGACAGTTGTGGAGCATAGACCTCTAGATACAACAGGGCAGATGACGTAGTTTAAAAGTGTCAATGTCGGAACTTGATCGCCAGCTAAGGCAAAAGAGGGTTCTTTCTGGTGATTTCCGATGACAGTTGTGAATTCTGGTATCAGTTAGGGATGTAAAACCCTAGACCAGTCACACTATCCCTTTAGTAATTGCAGAAGAGTTTTGTGTTAGCTGGGGACGTTAAGCCCTAGTCAGAAACATGCAATTAATGGTAATTTTTAGTGGTTTCTAATAGCGCGGTGCTTCTATCTACTATATTTCATTTTCTGTTTTCATGCAGCCCTCAGTCATGAATGGAGACTGTCGGCTAAGTCACTAAATAGGATTTTCTAGAGCAGAGGGTGGGCAGATGGTCAGGCGGTCGTCACACGCACGTTGGAGGCATTGTTGCAGGAGTCAACCAGCGACGCTAGCATCAAGCGACGGGTGTTGCGACGTCAGAGCCAGCGCAGAGCTGCAGCGACAGCACGCACAGAAAACTGACGGAGGACAACACGGGTCTTGCAGTCGCCAGCGGAAGCCGCAGTCGACAAAACGTCATGCGGTAATGTAGGCCAAAGGCAAAGTAGCTTATTGTAGTAGTAAATGTGTGTAACTGCAAGGGTGGAAGCAGTTATTTCGAGAAGTAAAAGTAGAAATAATGTAGCTGAAAGTGAGAATCAGTAATAAGTTAAATGCAAAAGTTGTTGTAGAAAGAGTAGGAAAAGTGTGAAATTTTTCTGATTTTCGAAGAACTGCAGCTTGCTTAGTTTTGAGTTTAGAAAAAACTTTGTACCACAAAAGTTTTAGGAAATTTTGTCCTCTTTCAAATTTGAAATAAAGCATTTTTTGCTAGGACTTATCAGAAAGGAGTTATTGAGAAAAACTGAAAAAAAGGACCAAACTTTTGATGCTTTTTGTTCACAGAAAATTGTGCTGAGGATGCCGGAGGTCGAAAACGTAGTTTCTGCATACTCTCACCAATATATACAAGAGAAGAAAAAAATCATCTACCTTATATAATGCAAGGTAAAACTACTACGTTACTGGACTACTAGAGGTTTTGATGTTGTGTATGTTGCATCACACATTTTTTATTTTTTTATTTTAATTTGGAAATCAATAATTGATGGGTTGATGTTGGGATTATTGATTTCTTTTATGACACTATGGTCAGGTAAAATTGATATGAACTCACTGAAGCCTGCCGCACGGTAGTCTAATATATATGGCTACCAGCCAGGAGTGGAAGCTGGTCTAGCTGCGCTCGGCCTACTTGGTGTTGTCATGTTTGGATCACTATTATGCCCTAATATGGCTCAGTCCCATGTGCCTTACAATAATCTAATTACCAGCTTTCTTGTTTGGCTGGAGCCGAGTCCCTGATCCCGATTGATAACATTATTAAGCCTAATTTCTATAATCTCCTTTGCAACACTGTCCCAATAATTATTTGCATGGCAAAAGGCATTTTCAGCTATGCAAGATTTTTCTTTCTGTCAGTTTATAATATTCTTTGTGTCTTTCATCGATCATCTTTAAAGTTTATCCTATTTAAGAAGTACCGCATTCACAAGGAATTTTGTAGACTCCAGGTGCCCGGAGGTTGGGACCATCATTCGGGGTTGGTAATAGCTTCCCAATTTTGGGTGGAGGCCGAAAGAGAGCAGATGCCCTGTTTGTCGAGCAACCTAATTATTTTGATATCACTGCTTCATCAAATGGCTAGAAGACACGCGGTTTGTGTCGATCTCTGTCATCTGTTTTGGTTTTGTTTTTCCTTCCAATGATTGCATGTCAGATTTCCTTAGAGGCATACCATTGGCACGAAACACGCATTCTAAGTGTTTCAGCTCTTCCTGTAGACGTTCATTGTCAGGCACTACCTTTGCCCTATGAACAAGAGTATTTAGCACTCCGTGATTCTGAGAAGGATGGTTGAAGTTTAGAGCAGTAAGGTAGTGATCAGTGCACATAGGTTTTCTGTAAGCACAGTGCCCTAATCTTCCGTTCAGCTTCCCCGTGCCTTCTTGCCATTCTGTGGAGCAGTGGCATTACAAATAATTAGGCTGCTCGACAAACAGGACATCTGCTCTCTTTCGGCCTCCACCCAAAATCGGGAAGCTATTACAAACCCTGAAGGACCGTCTCCACCTCCGGCCAGATGGGGTCTACAAAATTCATTGTGAATGCGGTACTTCTTAAATAGGACAAACTTTTAAGATAATCGATGAAAGACGCAAAGAACATTATAAACTCTGACAGAAAGAAAAATCAGGCATAGCTGAAAAAGCCTTTGCCATGCAAATAATTTTTGTGACAGTGTCGTGGAGGAGATGATACGAATTAGGCTCAGCAATAATGTTATCAATCGGGATCAGGGACTCGGCTCCAGCCAAACACGAAAGCCGGTAATTAGATTATTGCAAGGCACACGGGACCGAGCCATATTAGGGCGTAATAGTGATCCAAACATGTCACCAAGTAGGCCGAGCCCAGCTAGATCAGCTTCCGCTCCCGTCTGGTAGCCATATATAATAGACTACCGTGCAGCAGGCTTCAGTGAGTTCAGCGAGGCTCGACAATGGGAGCAGTGCCGACTCTTGAAACGTCGCCAGTCAACTTTACTTTGACACGGCTAGAATCCTGAGAGGTTTTTTCTACCGTATTGCGGCCTCGAAAATGAAAACAGCAATTTTATTTGTTTGCAGTTTTATGCCCCACTGACATCGAGTTCATTAGAGGTGGAAAAGGACAGAGGCAAAGAATAGGAAGGAATATGGCCATGACAGTTTGGATGAAGCATCCTGGCATTTGTCTGGAGTGATTTGGGAAATCCATGGAAAACCCAATTCTGGATGCCCATACCAGGATTCAAACCCACGTGAGGCCAGAGCGTTAACATTTACTCACCATGCTTGGTCACAAATGAACTAAACACATCAATCAAACAGATAAAAAATAAATAAAATATTAAAAGAATGGCTGTAACGTTGCCACAATGATTTAAAAAGTTATAAACAAAAAATATCTGGTTGGTTGTAAAAGGGCCAGGCAGATATAAAAAAAAGGAAACGTAAAAAAGTTAAACTACAAATGTTAAAAACACAGTACTTGCTTGGTCAGTTGTTGTTGATACTTGGACATTATGATGTGCCAACTTCATGGTTATTAACACCATGACAACAAACTGATATAACAATGTCTCTTAAAATGGATCTAAATTTCTGTCTGTATGGCCGATTGTAAAGACATCAATCATAGACAGCAAAATAATGTAAAATTGTAAACCGTTGGCTTTAAATGGGCCACAAAAATCTAAAACACGTCTAACAATGACTAGTTGTTTGTAAATGAAACAAACATAACAAGTAATACAATACTAGGATGGCTGGTGACAGAAGGCCCACCGATTAAACTCGGACAGCTGAGGAACGGGTTTTAGCTCATAAGAACTGGATTTTGCGGGAATGCCACATTATTTGACAGTCTTAAGCTTTCAGCTGCCCCTCTCATCCAGCAACATTTCAGTCTTCAGGGTCTCAAGAACCCATAGACATTTCCGCCTGGTCAGAGACCTCGTAACAATGTTTGTATTTCTGTTTGGTAAGCTTCTCCCTACCGGATAGCCTGGGACATGACAAGGAGGAGGACCTCACAAATTTTGACATCCCGTCTGTCGAAATTTCCGACCCCTAGCCTTTTCTCAAATTTGCATACTGTTTGTAGGGCGTTGTTGCTGCTCCTGCAGATGGTGCTGTAACTGCTGTTGTAGGTACAGCAGTCATAGCTGTTGCAACTGATGATGATGCAGCTAGCAAAGCCTTATTGACTGCTTCTGGAATAGTCAGGATTGCAGTTGTTACTCCTGACATCTGTGGTCTTGGGTGTTCTGACCTTTAGTAGATTATGCACTGCATTTACAAGAGCACATTGTGATTTTTCTTGTGCCTGTAAGAGGGGGTTGCAAATGTATTGCTCCTGACATCTGTGGTTTTAGGGGTTCTTTAGAAAATAAGTGGCAAGAAGAAACATTTGCAAACATTAGTGTCATATTACTTTATCACTGACAACACTGAGACAAAATTCAAGATGAACTGCATACCTTTCACATTAATAATTATTTTTAACTGCATTTATTACAAATGAGATCATATAATAAAAGATAGGATAAATAAATAATAATTTAATGGTAAGTGTAAGGTCAAATGGAAAAACGCTAAATTTATTGGAGTACTGTAATAATAATTTAATGCAACAACATCAATTAGGCAAATTTTGGGTATCAATACATTATTACAACACTGACAGCAAAAATACGACAATTGTCAGGGACACTAAACACTGAATCATTACAATCACCAACTAATTCAGACATGAACATAGCAAATCAACATTTTGTTCTACATATATGCTACTATAGGGTAAATGAGCAATATAAAAATTGATGCATTTTCTACAACATACACGCAAACAACAGTTTAAAACACAAATGATGAAACTTCTAACACCAAATATTTGGAATCTAATAATGTGCCAGCCACACAGAAATAAAATTAAGCAATAATTGCACACAGATTCTGCCGTTTGTGTAGTGTTATACCTTTTCTAAAATAAAATCATCAAAATTTGTAACTGTTATTCTTTCTGTTAAACTAAAATCAGTATCAAAGCAATAGATTTCCCGTTTGTGTAACATTACTCACACAGTTTTCTGGTTACATGATTGTTACCTCTCAGACAAGTATTTTTTTATTTTATTTTTTTGGTTATGCATTCTCAATTTCAGAAATTGCTAACTGAAATACTTTTGTTTTATTTTTTGGGATTCCATACTTATCCTTATAAATTTTATAATGAAAAATGTCAGTTATTTTACAAACTGCAGTCTCTGAGGTTCCATAAAATCTGACCCTGTACTTCTGGTAAGGTGTCTTGCTTCCAATATGATCTATTATTATTGCTGGCCACGGTGAGTGCCCCCTGACTTTTGCAAAAACATTATCTCCACTTTTGAAAGCTTTGGTATCCTGTTTTTCTTTCCTCTTGATATCCTGTGAAATATTAAATAAATAATTATCAGCACAGTAAAAAAATAACAACAAATGCATAGTATTTGTAAGCATGTGCTAATGATGGCTACAAAATGGGAATATCTGTAACATACTATTAACCAGTAAATAAACCAAACAAATAATACAAAAATTAAGATTTAAAATAGTGAAATATTTCCTTCTGAAAGATGATGAAACTGAGCCCCCCTACCTCCAAAGGCAATTGTATGATAAAGTAAATAAATCACTAACAACTCTACTTCCACTAGCATTTCCTATGTTATGCTTTTAGCAAAAAGAATCTTGCCTCCATGACTACAAAAAACATTCTAAAGATCACATCAGGAGGGCTGGCATACTCAGGGCAGGACACTAACTGGTATTAGTGACACCGACAAAAATTCTCTGTGATGCCACTTTTATGTCAATGACAGACACTGGTTATAGTAATAAATAAAGGTGCAATACTTCGTTTGAAGAATAGAAACATTAACCCCAGATATGCCAAAAGAGTTTCTCTACCTAACCACCACAGTCTGAAGAGCCACCACAAGATGTAATTGATGCACAAACAGTTGTAATTTTCATCAAACATGATCAAAACAAAATATTCCAAACTTTGAAGATTCTCATTAATCAATTCAAGACTTTGTGGGCTGTCTTGGGAAGAAATAACGAACACAATTCTTCAATAAGAAGATAAGGGAACGTTTCTACATTCTCCCAAACTCGATTTCAGGCACCGATGTGGTGATCCTCACTATTACTGTGGCACAAGCATTAGAAGACAACTGAAACTGGATACTTCCCAACTCCAAATCTGTTACTGCTTAGAAACAAATCAAATGACTACTTCTTCCACATTTTTGAACTAAGGATCTAGTTGAACTACCTGATAGGGGAAGAACAAAACACAATAATTTCATAGGATCCTGAGGTTCTGTGGGTTTGTTAAAAAAAGAAAGGACCAATCAAATGGTCAAAGAAATATCTAATATGACTCCTGTAACTTATCTGCAATACTTGCTCACTAGATACAATAAAATGGCAGGATTACACTATACTGAGAGTAAGTAAAGCACTGGAACACTTCAGTGATAGATCCAAAAACTTACGACTGAAAGCGACTGGTACCAAGACACTGTAAGACCTAGTCACATTCAGAGGACTCAGATCTGGAAAAAATATCAAGATGAGACAGCAGTGTTCTCTACAGAACACCACAATAGAATGTCTAAGAACATAGATATGAGGAAATGGTGGTCTACTTAAGACACATGCAAAAAAGATTGCTAAGAACACACTGAAATAATTTACTAGAGGCACTGGATCATCAGCACATTCATATGAAAAAATTCTTAATTTTATTGGAATTAATAACGCATCTGTTATATCACTTTATTGTCATTCAAATTTCACCTCTGCTTCTAAGGTAAAAATCAGCAACAAAGCTGCGCAGTAAACAAGTGTTTTGTTTATTGTATCCAAGGTTATAAAAAAATATTAAATAGCTAAATACTTTATCAACTTTTACTATACAGTTTTAAGAGCTTTTCATTTCTGTCTCTCCCTATAAGCATGGTCTAATAGATTTTTAAAGGTTATCAAGTGTAAACCAAACTTTTTATTACAGATTACTGCCACTTTGTTTCTGGAGTTCTCAAGAATGGCGAAAGCACTAATCTTTTTAATATACTACCGCCACTTTTATAACTGAGTTGCTTAAGACCTAGCTGTAACAACACACACTCATTTCAAATATATAACAATAGATCACTTAATAAAACCCTTATGAAATAAACCACAAAAAGCCATAACATTCTTGATTGAAAAATACAATCCCACTATCAAAACAAAATCATGGACACAAAACCCTGTGACAGAGTAAAAAGTGAGAAATACATTCACATTAATTTTAACATGATGAAAATAAGGATGTAATTTTACAAAATTATACATAAATTGTAAGTTGATATTAAACATGCATCACTGACAATTTTTTTTGCTGTCATCAGTTTTTCGACTGGTTTGATGCAATCTTCCATCCCTTCCTATCTTGTGTAACCTCTTCATCTATTACATACACCTCACAACCACGTCCTCAATTATATGCTTCATATATTCTAATCTCTTTCCTCTACAGTTCTTACCTTCAACTGTTCCCTCCACTAACAAATTAACCAATCCAGCATGTCTCAAAATATGACCTACCATCCTGTCTCTTTCTGTAAGTTTCTTGCACAAACTTCTTTCCTCAACCATCATTTCCAAAACTCATTCATTTCTTACTTTGTCTGTCCACTTAATTTTCAGCAATATCCTGTAGCACCACATTTCAAATGCTTCAATTTTCCTTCTTTCTGGTATTCTTAAAGTCCACGCTTCACTACCATAAAGTGCTGTGTTCCACACACACACAGTTTCAAAAGTTCTTTCTAAGTCCTAGATCAATATTTGAAACTAAAAGATTTATCTTTTTCATAAAGGCTCTATTTGCAAGTGCTATTCTGCTTTTAACATCATTCCTGCTTCGGCCATCAGTTGTAATTTTACTTCCCAAGTTACAGAATTAAATTATATCTCCTATCACATCCAATCCTATTTTTATATTCTATCTGCTGTGATTGGTATCATTTCTGCTACATTTCATCACTTTTGTCTTGCTTTCATTTATATTCAGTCCAAAATTTCCTTCAGTTTTATGTTCATGTCATTCAGCTACTTCTCAATATCCTCATCCTGTTCTGCTAACAAGACAATGTCATCAACAAATACTACTGATTTTTTTCTCCTTTAACACATCTGGCACATTCAAATTTTTCTTTCACTTCCTTTATTACTGCCTCTACATAAAAGTTAAATAAAAATGGGGATAGACTACAACCTTGTCTCTCACCCTTCTTTGCTGATGCAGGTCTCTCATGATTCTCTACTTTTATTATAGCCACATGATTCTTATTCAGTTAGTATTCTTCTATCTCGATATTTTAGACCTGGCTTCATTAAAATTTTGAACATCTTGTCCCACCTAACCTTATCAAAAGCTTTTTCTATTATATCAACAAATGCCATAAAAGTATCTTTGTTTTTCTTGATACACCCGTCAAGTATTAAACTTAAAGCCGGGATTGCTTACTACGGTTTTTCCTAAACCCAAAATGATCTTCACCTATTATCTCTTCTACTACCATTTCCATCTTCTGCATATTATTCTGGTCAGTAATTTTGAAGCATGTGATATTAGACTGATGGTGTGATAATTCTCACTTTTGTTGGCTTGTGCTTTCTTCAGAAGTGTGAAGATTATACTTTTATTAAAATCAGTTGGAATTTCTCCGGTTTCATAACCTTTTGATATTAGGTTGAATAATCTCAGGATTCTTTCTTCTCCTAGGGATTCCAGAAGTTTTGCAGGAATCTCATCAATTCCAACTGCCTTATTTGATTTCAAGTACTATCAAATTCTGTCCTCAAAACAGGATCTCCCAAGTTATCAATGTCGACATCGCCTTCCTTTTCCATTACGCTATTGTTCAAGTCATCCCCATCATACAGTTTCTCAATGTATTCCTTCCACTGGTAAGCTCTCTCTTCTGAGCTAAAAAGAGGTTTCCCATTGTCAGCTGAAATGTTAATACATCTTTTCTTCATTTCTCCAAAATTTTGTTTCATCTTCCTATATGCGTCATCTGCTTTACCTATAACCATAAGCTTTTATACTTCCTAACTTCTCTTGCAAGCATTATTCTTTTGAATTTCCTGTTTATTTGGTTTCTAATTCGTCTGTATTGGTTTCTTCACACTTCATTCTGAGAATTTTTGTGCCTTCTCCTCTGATACGTCAGCTCCAAAATTTCTTCTGTGATCCAAGATTTCCAAGCGGCTTGTTCCCAAAAGCCTGACATTAGCATGTTGTTCAGGATTTAGCACAGATGTCAATGACACCTCAAGGAAACGGGGAACATTGGAGTAACCACATTTGGCACAAAACATACAAAAAGTATATTACAATATATTTAAAAAATTTGTTGATGAAATTTCACTACACAGCTTCACACACTATCCAAGCTGAAAACACAAAATTCCTCATCATTTAAATGAGGAAATCGAAACCTCTCTTCACTATGAATAGTCATGGGAAAAAAAATTTTTTTTTTGAAGTAAATACCATTAATTTCAATAAAACAAGATAAATCTACAATTTAGGAAAGAAACTTAAAATTAAAACAAAAGGACATATGGCATACATGTTACTTGCTGGAGAGAATGCAAATCTCCAGTATCTTTCATTTATTTCCTCATTTTTTTGCTAGCCAGTAATCTAACAAAATTATTATTATTTTTAATTGATTAATTTTACAGATTATTATTAAGTTTTTCAAATTATGAAGCATTGCTGGTAGTATGTTAAGTGATATGTCATTCAAAAAGGATGACTAGTCACTTTTAAGACAGAAATTAATAACCGCGACCGAGCACGATGGACGAGCGGTAATGTTTCGGTCTCACATGCGAGAGGACGAGGGTTCAAATTCTGATCCGGCATGTGGCTTTACCAATTTCTCCAAATAACTCCTATCAAATGCCGAAGTGGTTCCTTTAAAAGGCCGTGGCCGAATTTCTTCCCATTCCTTCCTTCACTCTGTAACAGGCAGTCTGTGAATTGTAGATTAAAAAAGGAATTTTAGTAGTTTATTGAGTCAAGAATATTGTAAGTCACTTATAGCGAGCTAGATGCTTATGCACGGAGAAACTGTAGACATGCAAGTTCAGGGTCCAAAGTTATGAAGCACACAGGCATGGACAGTGCTTGTGAACAAGACATGCTAGATTGCATAAAAACCCTGTCACCATGTTGAATGAGGACTATTCTTCCAGCAACCATGTAGAAGGTGATTGTCTCCATGCTTGCACACAGCATCATGTTGGTTATTGTTTGGGTATTCAGTTAGACAAGTAGTTAACTAATTCATTCAGTCTGAGTAACATGAAAATTGTTAGTCATTCTTTATGTTAATAATAATGTTGATATTACTTGGTATCATTGTTTAATCATTCGGTCATTCATGCATTAATTCAATAGACCCATGTTTCAGTTATATTCCTATGAGGAATCCATTTAGTCATTTAGCAAGATCAAGTTGGTAGCACCGTAGCCAAACGTTGCGTGTATGTCTTTTCTTCCAATGTAACTATAGTCAGTTATTGCGGATAAATGTATGGTTAAGCTTTTATAATTAAAGTACTGATTATAAACTTTTCCAGTGTGTGTTGTAAAGTCATTTCCCATCATTAAGTTAGATCACTGATTATTTCAGATAGTAATTGTGGAAGACCTTTGGTGATATGTCACTAAGGTATAATCTAATGTAATATCACTATTTAGAGCAGCCATGGGACTCCTGCTAAGCAAAGAGTCACCCTGATATCAAATTATATTATCCTGGCAAATAACATATTGGTGCCCACGTATAGATAATCTCATACGGGGTGCGGCAAAATGATCTGATGGTTTTCGCCACCGTACTGTCGAGCGAGTAGATGGTGGGGGTTGGTGGGGATAGGTGCGTTCCAGAGCCCACACATGGACATTTGCAGTAGCCACAAAGCAGTGGTCAGGTGAACACAGTGAGTTTCTTGTCGAGGCATTTTTTTAAAGTGGCAATTCCTGCGTTGCTGTTCAGTAGCAGTTCTGTAGACATTTTAGAGTGGATCCAAGAGGAAGACTCCCAACTCATAACACAATTATGCTATGGGTGAGTACCTTCAGAGCAACCAGTTCCGTGGTTAAAAAAGAAGTGGACAGGCCGTCCGAGGTCAGCCAGGATGTCAGAGAATATCGATCAATTGAGAGAAGCTGTGGAAGCCAGTCCTCGGCAGCTGGCCCATAAACAAGCTGCTGCTTTGCACCTGTCTGACCTTTCGGTAACACGAATATTGTGTTTCGATCTGAACTTCCACCCGTACAAAATGGCTATTGTCCAGCAGTTAAATCCTAATGACTATATGAAAAGCATAAATAATTTTCAGAAGAAATTACTGCTATATTGACTGATGAAAAAAGTTTAAAGATAAGCGACGTGGCACATTTCCATCTGGATGGTTATGTAAACAAACAAAACTTTTGTCATTCATTGGCTACAAATCCGGAACAACTGCACGAACGTCCTCTGCATAGTCCTAAGGTTACTGAGTGGTGTAACGAAAAGTTGTACCATTGCGCCATACTTCTTTGAAGAGGGTGGTTGAACTGTTACGGTCAATTAGCAACGTCATCTGTTGATGTTGAAAAACTTCCCGATCCCTGAAATTAATAGAAATGGTTTAGTGCGCAGGAGGATGTGGTTCCAACAAGATGGAGCAACTGCCCATACAGCCCATGAGGTGATGGACATTTTGAGGAGCAAGTTTCATGGCCGAGTGATCTTGCATTTTGGGTACATTTAATGGCCAGCTACTCCCCAGACCTTAGCGTTTGTTGTTTTTTCTTGTGTGGGCTCCCTAAAGCAAGAGTTTACACAAACAAACACCACACACTAGACGAACTGAAAGAAGCCATATGCCAAGAAATCGCCAACCTGCCCCGTGCAGTGTCAGAGCAGGTGTTTGACAGCTTCATTACAAGGCTGGAAGAATGCTTGGTCACAGACGGACATCATTTAAAGGATGTTATCTTCACATCTTAAATGGATGAAATTGTTGTTGTGATGTTATTTTCATTAATTTACACGAATCCCCTTCTGTAATAAGCAATAAAATATTTTGTATCACTTATTTTCATTGATGTTTTTAGTTTAAAACTGTCAGATCTTTTTGCTGCACCCTGTATGATACAGAGTGTAGCATTTCTAGAACCCTCCAAATCTATGTTATTGCCCACAGAGTGGACTGCACAGCTATTGTGACCCTTTTTCGATTATACATCTAATGATCTCAAGGAGGAGGTGTAGAGCCAAGAAACAAACTAAACACTATGTTTTAACTTATAACACATATGCATTTATACTTCCTATTCCACTACTCTGTCTATGGACCCACAGAATAACTTACTGCAATATGATTCCTTTTATATTGTCCATTCAATGAAACTGGTTTTTTTTTACTGTAAAGACCAGATTTAATTTTGTGAACACCCTCCCACAAAATATTCCCTGATAGATGAAGTGACTTTCCACATCACTGTTTACACCAAGTTTGTCTCTGATAATTCTATGAAAGGCAGAATTACATTATTGCACATAGTACCAAAACTTATTACCAGTTTGTTTTTATATCATTTCAAAGTCATGAAGAAAACATTCACTAATTGTACTTTTCTCATGCTCCATTGGCACTTTTTCCAGGACCAACCAAAGTGTAATTCCTGTCACACAGATCTTCCAGGGCATGAAATCTATTTACCATATCCCATGACACGGCAACAATTTCTCTTACATAATCCTGGTACAGACATACCAATCACCCAAACCAGCAAGACAATCGCACTGCTCCTCTCCACACAACGGAAACATAGGATATACCCTGCTTCCATTACCTTCATCAACCCCATTTGTGGAAAACTGCACCACAAATATCACATGTAATTTAATTGGTAAACACCAATATCTGTTTCATGGTTAGGCTATATAGCTCAGAATCTGGCCATGTAATGAAACTACACTCAGAATCAACCACATTCCCGTGTTCATCACTATATTTTCCTTTTTCTTGTGTCAATAAAATACGGCACTGAACTACAATGAAGGTTTTAATTGATGACTTTATACCGCCTTTTTTCAGCCATCCATTTCTGAATGATTTCAGAAAAAGTTTTCTCTATATGCAGTGTCCAAGGAAGAATACTCCATCAATTCTTCAAAATATACTAATGTTCAGACACCCACAAAGCAATACTTGGATATTTTATAACCCTGTGGCCACGATGTGAGTAAGCTGCACGCATTGAGTCACCTCAGATACTAAACCTAATGCAACATATTTCTAATTACTAAGCTGAATGGGTGACAATACATACGTATACTCTTGACCAACATGTAACACTGAGAACGTTAAGTCATAATAAATACACTCTGCATATTTGGAAGACTTGCCAGCAAGACAGATTCAAGTAAGTAATAAACCCCATTTCCACTCTTTCCTCTCTTTTCAAGCAGTGGCCATTCACTTATAGCCCCAGCCATAAACTCAGAGAAAGAAAATGTGAAACACAGTGCAAATTTACTAATAATTATCATTTTGCAGCGTTACTATTATTTTCCTGTGTCTTACAGCCACAGTAAATTGTCTTTGCCCGATACAGTACATCTGCCCAATACAGTATGTCCACATTCTATCAGCATTTCCTCTCCCAACGCTAGTCTACTAGTGGTGTAAATTTTCAGATTTTATTATTTTTATTCTTTGTTGACAGAATTGCTAGGCCGAAATTTCAGTGATGATGCATTGATGTACCGACATTTTTATTCTGCCTTCTGTGCTAAGTGATGCATTCTTTACACTCATTCTTTTTTAGAAGGATCGACAACAAAAGAGATTTCCACAGAGAATAACTGGACGATGAAAAATACCCATAACTCATCTATAGCAAACTGTTAGAATTTTTTAAACAGCTAGAAATTATGGAATAACTTTTTTTAATATTCTACTTGCATGCAACTTATGGTATTAAGAAAAAATTGCTATAAACGTGAAAGTTACTGCTAGTCCAATTCCATTCCTTGTTTTGAGTAGACATCTTTCCACAGATTGAAACATCTCTAAATTAGTAATGTACCAAAACTTATTACAGTTATGTTAAATCCCTGTCACATAAATCTTGCCAAGAAAGGTTATAAACTACCATTGCTCAACTCCAATAAAACAATTTTTAGCTCAAAAAATGAGAACTAAAGCAACAACCAACCAAAAATTCTAAGCTGCCATAAACAACAAATAATAATGATAATTTAATAGAAGAATGAAGATACTAAACAATAATATGTTTAGAGATTCACACAAAACAAAACACCGGTCACGGTGGTCTACGACCAATGTGAAGCGTGAATTTTTAGAACCTTACAGGAAGAAATTAAAGTAATCAAAGAGTAAGACACACATCTACCAGGTGCATCTTGCCACTAGTAGGATTCTCAGTTGGCTGTCTTCACTGACACTAATCTCCACTTACTCTGGCTACCAGTGCCTAAACCTTCAGTGATCCTCTCCCAAGTCAGAAAACTGGGTAATAAAAAAGCTAATGTATCCAAACCCTACAGATACTACCCCTCGTCTACATCGAGGACAATAGAGGTGGGAAAAGATTGGGGACAAAGAACAGGAAGGAATTTGGCTACGGCTTTTTGTACGAACCATCTTGGAAATCACCTGGAATGGTTTGGGAAACCATGGAAAACCAAATTCTGGACAGCCAGACTGGGACTCGAACCCAAACATTAGTGCTCACCCAGTGTTCTCAGTTTGTCTCCAGCCCATTGAGGTGGCATGCAAAATTAGTCAAGATGGGACTCACGACTCGAAATTTCCCCAGAGGTCGTTCTGGACAGCTACCAGTCACCCACAGTAACTGAGACCGGCACCTTGCTGCCTAGAAATACAGATAACTTTCAAATGCTTAATCCCGTCTGATATGCTGAATGGTGTACGGGTGTCAGATAAAATAAGTCAGATTCACACGCGGAGAGAATAAACGAACAGGCGAGCTACGAATGTAGGGTATAAGCTTCTAGTGATGTGGACAGTTATGATTAGCGTGTGTTTCATCAAACTTCACTCTTTTCTACAAGTCTAACTTTGAGGTGCTCAGAAAAGCAAAATCAAACAGTGGTGGTTAGATGTGTTTGCAGAACTGGGAGATCTCAGAAGTTATTAAAAACTGTCAATATTGCCAAATGAAGGAAATTTCCTGAATTCTTATTACTTCAAATATGAAAAAATAAAACTGAGTACATTAATGAATCAGTAAAAAGTAAGTACACAATAAGAAAATAGATGAATTTTGGACAGAAGAAGAGCAGTCTAATTAAAGTACTATATTACCCATTAGATTAAAATGAGAAGGGCATGTAGTTTGATGGTGTAAACAATTCATTGATTGATTCTCTGATTTAGTACACAATTTTGATGTAGTTGTTCAATGTTGTGAAAGGTGTTGAGGTACTTCGGTGCCTAAATTGGATTTAAAGTGATATTGGTGTTTTGAAAAAGAAGTTTGCTACGAATTTCAGTTTTGTGTATAATTTTCATTCAATTTGTCATGGATGAAACAGGGTTGGAAATATCTGAAGTGTCTGTTGTAGTTGAAGCAGGAGAGAAATTTAAATGATAATTTGTCAGTTTCAGGGAACTTAAGTAGCTAAGATAATCTGGAGTACAGTGAGCACAATTTGTTCACGAACAGGGATGACAAAAAAATCTGGTCTCTTTCACGATTGGGAACGACGGGTAACACTGATATAAAACCCTGCACCCAGGAAAAAGGTGATCTTAAAAAAGCTGTTGGTTATCACACTTAGACAACAAAAATAGAATTAGGACAAGAAGTGAAGCAAGAACAAGAGAGGAGGCAGAAGCAGGGAAAAAAATTATGGAACAAGGACAACAAAAATGGAGCAGGGACAACAGAAGCAGGAAGAATAATTACGTGCAATAAAACAAAGGTTGTGTAAATTCCACGAATGTGAAAGTGGAGAAGATTTATACACATGCATCTGGAAGAAGTGCAGCATTTAGAAGAAAGGGAAAGAAAAAAATCAGTAAAGGCGTTGTTGAGCAAGCATGGGAGGCTAAATAGCAGAATTGACAACTGTATACTAGAAATAAAATACGAAGTTCTGTCAACAGTAGCAGAGTAGTAAATAAAGTAAATGTTCTGCACACCGATGTGGAGTCATAAAGATAGGAGCAACCACTGGCGGAGCTGAACTTAAAGTTTGAAAATGGTTGGAGGAGGGTAGTGGATGGCGCTGCCAATAATGAAGTACAGTCAGTGCAAGTAAAATTACCTCCATAAGCATTTATGGAAATTTATACAAACATATTGCCAAAACATTGGACAGCTAAAGAGAAAATTATACATGAGAGATGATGACACGTACGAAGAATGTCAGAAGAATTTTTACAAGCGTTTTTGAGAAAACACTGTTCTGAAGAGAGTCAAACAACAGTTCACAAATGGTGGTCCATATAGAAAGTGATGTGGGAGTCTCAGAGCATAATGTGAAAGACTGTTGAAGAAGCTTAAATACTTCTCTACACCTATAGAACAAGAAGAGGTTAAGTGCTGGAGAGGAAAATGCCATGACTGGTACAGGAGAAAATCTTAATGCCGAGATGGAGTTTGTGACATTACAGAGCAATAAGCTAACGAACTGTTAAAGTTCATCTATGTCAAAGATGTCGATAATCGATATCTATCATAAGAATGTCGTAGTACTAAACTCTTTGTAAGCACCAGCAGTCGGTGTATGATAGTCGCACATGTATGTAGGGCGGCGACGATAATGTCGTATAAGTGTGGTGTAATGGAATTCTCCCGAGTGAAAATGGATACCTAATATGCGCTTCCGCGCCGGAACAGAATATTGGCTGTCGTTCACGCCTCGTTTGGACAGACCAAGTCGTACAAACTGCATCTGGTGAGTGTATAAGTGGATGATGAATAGTGATTATTGTGCGAACAGTGATCACGCTAATAACTGAACCTATGCCAAGTGATTGTACTTTTAACGCGAGCGGACCCGTAATCTCGGATTAATATTATTTTCAGTTGCTGGTCAGCGTGTGTGTGATCGTTTGAAACAAAAACTGTTTGAATAAAAATGTACTACAGCATTAATTGACTGTGTGTGTTCAGTGTTACAGTACCTCGTACAGTTTTAAATGTTTAAATTATACCGAGGATTAATAAATTGCTTGAAATACATCGACTATCCCTGTGGCAACCGCATCGTATAAATAAGTTTAAAACGAAGTCCGAAACCTTTCCATTAGGTTGGTCAGAGCACCAGGGTATAGTGAATATCATTTTCATTAATTAATAAACTAGTAAAACCCAGTTGTTTTACAAGGCTCAAGCCGTAACAGAACTAATCGTTAATGATAATTTATAAGGACAGAAGTGGCTCAAGGCTTCTGCTCACATAAGTGACTGAATTATTTATCGTTGTAACAGTTAATTAATTAATCCTGTAAAACACAGTTGTTTTACAAGTTGTGTAAGGAAAGGATTGACAGGTGGAAAGCACGTGTGAGAAGGAAAAGTATTCAATTAAAGTGGGTGGTTTCTACTCATTTCAAAGCAGAAGTATAATGATAGGACAGTGGCAAATCGAGATAGAATATAGAGCCAATAAGAATGGTGCCACTACCTGATTTTGGGGGGGGGGGGAGGAATAACTGAGGACCAAGATGATAGAGTTAAGGTATTATTAACTAGCATAGCAAGAGAGAGAGGGAAGATAGTATGAGAGGACCGCAGGGAAGAGATGGTGGGTGCAATGAGGATAATTAAGGAAGGCTTTCAAAGTGATCCATTCATTAGTAAGAATTAAAAAAAGATATTTGAAATGAAGATGTGTGTATGTTGGCAGGGAAGAAAGCAATGAATCAAAATAGAGTGCAAGCAAAACAACAAATGCAAACAAAGGAATAAATAGAGGAGCCAGTACAGTAGTGAGTGAGCAGTGTTTGAAACCATGATAATGGAGTCATTTGTTACGAGTGTAAAGGGGTCAAGGTACAAGCGGACAAGACAAGCCTCAAGTGAAGAAGAACAGAAATGAGTGGAAGAGGAATAAACAAATAGGAGGATATTTGTTGAAGACAGGTAAAAATTCAATGGTGTTATGGAAACATTTCTACAGAGCATATGTTAAGGGATTTCCAAAAGAAATTAGTAACTGCAAAAGGAATACTAAGAAAGATAAATGTTAAGAAATATATGATGAAGGGATTGCAGATGATACAGACAGTTCAGGAAGTATGTAAGATTATTTAAAAAAAACTTGAACACAAGACAGTGGAGGTAAAGAGAGAAAAAAAAATCAACAACATATGGCTAAAGAAGAACTGAGTGGAGTGGCATGAGTGAGATGGAAGTGTCTGTAGTACACTGAAGAAGACATTACTTATACTAAGGAAATTAAAAGTATGTGGAACAAAGTTATTGGTTTAGTGGAAATGACACAGTGGGAGAGTGATGAAGAGGAGGGGAGGGGAGGGGGAGGGGAGAGAAGCTCGGAGAAAGAGATGTCAGAGGTTCAGAAAGATGAAGTATGATTGAATGGAGCTTGGATATAGAATAAAGGGTCAAAGAAACAGAAGAAGATAGGGGTAGCGGGGACAAAGGAAGAAAATATGAAAAGGATTATAGTAAAAAAGAAGAGGAAAGAATACCAGGTAAAGTGGTAGTGATGAAAAAAAATGTCAAATGAGTTGTTTTATAAAAGTAAGAGTATAAAATCAAAATATTAAAGAAGTGAGGTTGACAAGAGGCAAAGAGAAAAATGAAAAGGAGTTAATTCTTCTTTTTATTGCTTATGGCTTTACGCCTTGTCGAGGTCATTAGAGGCAGGATGGGACTGGAGACAAGGAATGGGAAGGAATTCAGCCATCGCCTTTTGAAGGAAGCATCCTGGCAATTGCCTAGAGTGGTTTGGGGAAACCATGGAAAACCCAAATCTGGATGCCCGGACGGGTATTCAAACAGGCGTCCTCCCAAATGTGAAAAGCGGTTGACGTTACACAAGGACAACAAGAATATGGTGCAATATAAGAAGAAGGAGAAGAAAACACACAAACCTGAAGGAGAGATGGAGTTTGTATCAGATCAAGACAATAAGGCCATGTAGATAGATGGAAGAATGACATGAATAGAGAGAGAGAGAGAGAGAGTGGAGAAGATGATCACATGACATAAAGTGACTGCTAGAGGAAGAAGACATGCATGAAGAGAGGTATGTCAGTTATTAATTGATACAGAAGCATTTGGGTAGACAGAACTAACTAGCTTTGTTTGATTTTGAAAGTGAAGTAACTGCAATTTCAGAATTTTCCTTCAAGTTGAGAATTAACATGGAATAAGAAACCTGCCAATCTTGTGATGGAAATAGCAACATTCTCTTCTTGAAAAGAGACCAATTGACAAGCATGAATCAAGAAAGAGGAAGATAACATGCAGAACAAGGAAGAAAACACACACAAAACTGACAAATGAGATTGTAAGAATTTGAAATTAAAGACCTGGTTTTGGTGGAGACTTGTGAAAGATTTAGTAGTCTATATTCTGGGATAAAGTTTTCTTGACGTGTCCTGGGGGCTATATTTCTAAATGTGTATTTCCACAGAGACCCATACTCAAATAACAACATTGGTTTAAGGAATGTGAGCCACTTAAAGCCACACAAAGAGAAAATGGAGGATGGATTAGTAACCACAGATCTACGATGTAAAAATATGATAGTTGTACGAATAGGTAAATAAGATATAATAAACAAGATGCAGGACTATGAAGAAAAGCGTATTTGACAGTTCGCAAGATATATCTGGTAAAATTTGGAAGAAATTTTAGTGGCAAATTTGTCTAGAGTAACAAGAGAGGCAATGTAGCTACGTCCCCATTTTTTTCTTTCTTTTATGTTTGTGTCTACTATGACAGTGTATATAAAGATTTTTTAAATAATTTTATGCCTGATAATAAGTTTCTGAAAATGTTAAAGTTTACATTTTTAAAAATTATTTTTTACTTATAACTTCATGCCTCATCAAGGTCATTAGAGGGGGGGACAAGAACAGCAGAAAATATGGCTCTGGCCTTTTGAAAAAACCATTCCAGCATTCACCTGTCTTGGCCGCCATATATGGTCAGAGAATGGAGGATGACGGTAGCCTAGTGCGTGCATGACCACCGTGTTGCACCGATGAGTGAACGAACAGTGAGAATTGTAATCTAGAGAGTTAGACTAATGTAGAGTTTTATTATGTTGGTGTTGCTGTGGAGGAGCAAGTATCAGTTTGAATAAAAAAGCTATATATGTGAGTTTAAACAGCGAGACATAATTATTTCAAGTACAGCATTGGAAGAAAAGAAAACGTAACTATTCCTATACAATCCGATCAGAACCTTGTCCTGGTTACCCTCCTCTTCAAAACCAAGTTGCTTTTTGCAAATTGCAGACTGAGCGTACCAAAAGTGAGTTTACAACCTGGAATGGCAAGAAACGTTTGTAGGTATATACAGAGTGTGGAAATATTTCTTTAGTTTTCCCATGTTCTGAAGGAACACACGATTGGATGCACAGTTCTCAAACAAGAGAACCAAGCGGTTAACTTGTAGTACATTTCCTCACAATTTGTTCCATACTGAGGTTATTGCAATCTTTTTTGGATATATTTTACTAACCTCACAGTCATTGATGTCATTTTGTATGTTTATGACTAAAGTTGGCATCACTAAATAGGAAAAACTAATAAGATTTAAATTGCACTCTAAAAATCAAACATGGAATTGCTGCCATAAAATTTAGTTTCTTTATTAATGCATGTGTTCCCAAGGATTAAATAAATGTTGGGGGTACCATAAACCTATTCCATATGACAGACTTTCAGCTTCTCCCACAATAGTGACAACACAAACAATTCTAACTAGAAGACATACAGATTACATCAATCAGACATAGATAGGGATAGTAAGAGTGTTGAATCAAGAACATAATATGACATCAAATATATAACACTGGAGGTTTTCTCGGCATTGAAAAAGAATAAAATTTTCATGGGCAACAAGCCGAGTTAGTCCATCGATCAAACAGGACATTTCGGCGGTCACAATCACTGCCACCGTTGTCAAGAGACTGCTGACAGTAGGTTATAGAGCTGCTTATATATCACGTGAAGGCCACGCTACATCATCCTTTTTCTGGTCGGCCAATGGGTACTGGCAGGAAACATTGGCCATTACCAGTAAGCTTTTCTATTAGCGGAAGCCATTAGCTGCTGGCAGGTACAGTTGATTGCTGGTGTGCAAGAGAGGTGTTTACCTTCCAGAAATCCTGCTGAAGTCTTGCTTTCTGGATTGCTGGGCTCCAGGCCTTACTTAATTGAAATCCAGTATCTCAGTTAACGAGGTCATCCAAGATACGGATTTTGATAGCTTCAGAGAAAATACTATCCCAATAACCTCTCTTAATTTGCCTCATTGTAACCATTAATGGTTACAACGAGGCGTTAATAAACTTGGTTTGCAGACAAGCAGGAAGGAGGAAAATACGCCAGCAGGAAGACCCGAGCCACTTCGCTTTGCTTCCTTATGTGGGAATGACTACTGCTAAGATTGGCAGAATTTTACATAAATGTGGCATTAAAACCATTTTATGACCACCGTCCAAAATTAAGAATATACTGCGGTCACCCAAGTATGATATAGCATTACGAACACCTGGTGTGTATGGCATTTCTTACGAATGCGGAAAGGCTTAGATCAGGCAGACAACATGATGTATTAACCAAAGTTGTGCCCAACATGCATGCAAAGTCCGCCTGGGTCAGATTGACAAGTCAGCGATTGCTGAGCACAGTATCGACACGGGACATGGCTTTAATTTCAAGGCAATAAGAATTCTCGCTTGTACTAGAGGTTATTGTGATATCTGAAACTATCAAAATCCGTACCTCGGATGACCTCATTAACTGAGATACTGGATTTCAATTAAGTAAGGCCTGGAGCCCAGCAATCCAGAAAACGAGAATTCAGCAGGATTTATGGAAGGCACACACCTCTTTTGCACGCCAGCAACTAACAGCTTCCGCCAATAGAAAAGCTTCATGCTAATGGTCAATATTTTTTGTTATATTTTTCATTCTACACCAAATATCGCAAGGGATTGATTGACACGTTAGAGAAAGTACAGAGGAGAGCCGCTCGATTCGTGACCGCTAGTTACAGTCCTTATGTAAGTGTCACAGAGCTGGTACGTGGGTTAGGCTGGGATTGTTTGGCGGACAGACGACGTCGTTTTCGTTTAAATTTGTTGGAGAATATGCGAAAATCTCTAATTTACGAGTGCAACGAAATACTTCTTCCGCCAACCTATTTAGGTCGCAATGACAGGAGGGATAAGATTCGAGAGATAAGGTGCCATACTGATACATTTATGTATTCTTTCTTTCCTCGTTCTGTTCGGGATTGGAATACTCTAAAATAGGATTGGTGCTTAGCACCCTCTGCCACCCACAGTAATTGTGAATTGCAGAATATAGATGTAGATGAAATATTGTACCTCAGTATTTCCCAAATGGTGGTTCATGACGTGAAACCAGGTCATGAAACAAATTGCTGGGTCACCTCAGCTTCACCTTAAATGTATAGATGAACTTTTTCCAAGCCTGGAAACTAATCTAAAGAATACTTCCCCGAATCAACAGTGACAAAGAGTGGATAATGAATCCATTTACACCTAACATAGAATTTGAGAGAATTGCTAAATCCAGATATTCAGTTTCTAATTAAATTGTCATGAGACACATCACTCAGTCATGTAAATGATGGATTTTTGGCTGTTGTGTCATCCAGTGAAACCAGTTTTGGCAGGAAAAGCTATAAAAGTTTGATGGCTTTTGTCACAACTTAAATGTATAAAGCTCTAGAACACTGGTTTTCCTTAAAATAAAAAGTTGAATTAGACCTGAGAATCAACTTAACTTTTTCTCCAAAAGCGAAGTTTTAAGTTAGCAAGAAACAGTTTATGTTTTTAGTGGGTTGCAAAAAAAAATTCTAAAAATAACCAAGTCACAGGAAAAATGTTTGGGAAACACTGTTGTAGCTGACAAGTGAACTATTGCTTTAACTGCAAGTAAAAGTTAAATTGCCAGTTTTAAGAAATTCTGTACTTGAGTGTTTAGCATAGTTTGTTTTAGGAGCAACCAAAGCAGGAGAGAGAGAGAGAAACAATGTTTCGTATCAGGTTGTAGAGGTAAACCTAGGTGGAAATACCTCTCGTCAATAACGCAACCAGTAATAAATAAAGAAAAAAATAGATGATCGTTTTGGTACAAGCCTCAACTTTGTACAAATTTTCTAAGGGAAGTTATTTAAAATATTAGAATCAGTGAAGTAAACAAAGACAAGAGTGCATCATATTGTAGAAATCTGAATTAGAAGAGATAAAGACAGCGGAAATTGTTAATAATACATAAAATGAAAATAAAATAATAAATCCAGTAGTTTCAGAACGAAAAACAGTCGGAATATAAGGGATTTTAATCTATTTAGATTTCATGTAAAGGGGATGTTCTTTATTAAAGAAATTAGAGGATCAGTTACACAATAAACTAGAAGGAAACGGGAATATTTTGATGATATTAAAAGTTAGAGTTTCATAGTATACAGACGTGCTTTAGCAACTTGATTAATAGAATTCATGTTGACGATCAGATCACACAACTTATTTGTTAAGTCATTAGTGATGAAAACAATTTTAGAATATTAAAATAAATTAAAAATTGATAAGAAAGGTGATAATTCTGGGATGGAAAAGTAAAGGGAAGTAAGTAAGTAAATGTTAGATATGAAAAACAAGTCCAAGATGATGAGACAATTTAAACAGGATGAATATTTCTTGAATTTACTTTTATCTCGTTTAAAGTTAATAACACGCCAATGCAATCGAATGTTTGTTAAATTTTTTCTCATCTGTATAAAAGAAAATTCAATTGCATAGGCGTATTATTAATCTATATACAACCTGACTAATTTGCAATCGAGGATATAGCCCACAACAAACAGTTGTTTATTTATATATGTTTAAATCAGGAGTCTTAAGAAGCATAACACATATAAAAAGAAAGGGAAAAATTATATAAAATTATATGAACAAGAGTTTAATATTAAATATTGCTTTAAAGTAGAAAACCAAGATTTTATCAGATTTGATGATAAAAGATTAAAAGTTATAATAACCTTTTATGGGAAAACAAAGGCTAGTGTGACAAAACTGATAACAGAAAAAGTGTTTAAAATCAAATGATCTAATTCCTGGTAAAGTCTGAAAGAGATCAGAAGAGGTTTTGGAAAAATCAGTAAAATTTTGTAAAAACCATGAGGGGTTGTACACATCACATGTCATGGAAAGAAACAACTTTTAGGCCAGAGCTATAAACAGATGTGCAGGAATTGGCCCTGCTCGACATTCAGTGGGCAGCTCGAGTGTGTATGTGTGACTTGTATTTAGATCAAAAGAGTTGATGGTGGCAGAATTTACCCGACACCCTATGAAATCAAACAAATATGCCTTCTCCTTGTAAAAGAATATGATAAAACTAACACTACCAAAATAAAATAGCTCAAAGTTTTTGCTATCATATGTTGTTGTGGCTTTAGGGTGCGTAGGCAGTGCGATCATTAGCGCCCTAATAACCGACTTACAACGTGGCTTAAAAATATACCAAGTTACTGTCTGCATGGGCTACTGTAAAGGGGTCGGCCAGCTAATTAAAATAAATCACAAAAAGGAATGGCTGTAAAGGGTCCACCAGGACCTAAGACTATACAGTATCTGAATGGCTGTAAAGGGGCCCATACATGTTTAAAAAGAAATTAAAAACACTACATGTCTCACTGGCTGTTTGGGGCCAACAAGACGAAAATTTTAACAATATAAAAAATAATGGACTGGTAGCTGTAAAGGGGCCATTCATCCATCTTAAAACGAGCAATCTGCCTAAAATTTTAGAAATGAGACCAGCCAATACACAAAATTTTAAAACATTGGCCACACTACTAATTTAATTATTTAAAATAAGGGGCAGATTGTTAGCTAGGTCAATATCTGCAATTAAATACAAAAATAAAATGCAATCAGTTAAAATGTGGCGCACCATCAAAGGTACGCCTCTCATCTTTGCCGCATATGCTAACAGGTATGGCGCGTCTCGACCCATCGCCAGGCGGTAAAAGATGAAAGGTGCGTACTATCACACCATGTGCCATGGGAATGGGCCTTAAGGAAAACCTCATCCCTTCTCACCCGCTGGAAGGAGCTGTTCCAATGCCGAACTGTCTGTTTAACCAGCTGGAGCTTATTTTGCTCAACTTCCATCCACTGCTTCTGCCATACATCAAAGACAATTCTTTTTACCGCTGAGACTAGGTCTGACTTTGGGACTGACCAAAGTCAATGCTGATCTTGTCACAAGCTAACTTGGCAGCTACATCAGCTGCATCATTCTCCCTCATTCCCACATGGCCAGGTACCCAACAGAATAGGATCTCCTTTCCACAGGACTGGAGGGCATCCTGTATGTCCTATACTAGATGGTCAATTGGGTACATATTTTCCAATGCCTGGATGCAACTGAGGGAATCACAGCATATGATGTACTTGATGCTGCGATTTACTTTCATACACTGGAGAGACTTAAGTAACGCATAACACTCTGCAGTGTTTATGCTGCAGATGTTGGTCAGTTTGTACTTACGAGTCACTTGAGGGAACACTACGGAGAAACCTAATCCGTTAGCCTGCCCAGACCCATCTGTATTTACCAGGATAAAATCGTGATGCTGGTTTAAAACATCATTTAAAATTCTGATAAAAACATTGTCAGCGGTAAGCAGATTGATGTACCGTGACAGTTCTAAAATTGTTCTGGGCCTCTTTAAAGGCCATCGAGATTTACTCCAACACTGGTGATAATAAAGAGATAACTGTCCTGCACCAAACCATATACAATGCAACCGTACTCCAATCGCAACCATACAAAGGCTCTATGACTTGCCACACAGACATTTTAAAACATTCAGAGCTTTTAGAGCTACGGCTTTCACATCTTTAAGATGTTGAAGGCAATTTAATTACTGTCAAAAATATATTCACTACAACTTAAAATGGTTTTCCTCAAGATAAGATGAGGCTGTTACAAGTAAAAAGTACACCCTGGGTTTTCTCGGCAAAGAAACAAAAACCGGTGTGTGCACTGCCCATTCATCCAGCCTGTTTAGCACGAGTCACAGCTGCCACTTAGCGCTTCTCAGGCTAGGAGATGCACAAGAAATTAAAAAGTCATCAGTGTAAAAGGAGTACCGGATAGGGCTCCTTATTACTGTCTAAATGCTGTTAGTCACAATAGCAAAAAGGGTCACACTTAAAACTTAACCTTGATGAACACTGTTTTCCTGGATAAAAAGGTCTGAAAATCCACTACCAGCTCCTTACTGGAAGCAACATCATGATAAAAATGATTTTAAAAAATGGGTCAGATTTCCACTGAAACCCCATTCATACAACTGTTTAAAAATAACTTGCTGCCAGGTATAATTGTATGTGTTTTCGATGCAAAAAATTCACCCACAAGGTATTGGCTATGGATAAACGCATCCTGTATTGCAGCTTCCAGCAGAATCAGGTTGTCCGTGGTGGAACGGAACTTCCTGAATCCACACCAAATGTGGTTCAGCAGATTACAGGACTCCAGACGCCAGACGAGGCAGAGGTTGATTATCCGCTCTACTGTCTTCCACACACAGCTTGTAAGGGTGATGCTACAACAGCTACCTGGCAACAACTCATGCTTTTGAGATTTTAAAATTGGCACCATCGTTGCTTATTTCCACAAGTCGGGAAAGTGTCCTCCCTTCCAAATATTGTTAAAAATGTTGAGGAAGTACTCTTTAGCATCTTTGCTAGCATGCCTCAGCATCTGGTACTGGATCAGGTCGGGCTCTGGTGCAGTGTATTTGGTGCAGCTTAAAGCTGACTCCACATTCCAAGATTTAAATGGGCTAATGTACACCTATAAATTCAACGAGTCGAAACTAAAAATTTGCCTTTCGGCAGTAGTTCCACGTTGCTGGGTCCGAAGGTCCAATCCAAACTTTGTAAGTGATGACAGCAAAGCACTCTGCCATCAGCTGCGCAATGCTTCACGCATCGGTGACTGCATGCCGCTGATCCATTAATCCAGATACTGGTGGTCAGGAGTACCTTCTAGATATGCAGCGGATAGATTCCCATACCTTTGCAGACATTGAGGAATAGTTAATGGTGCTCACAAAGTTCTGCCATGACCTTCTTTTGCTTTCCTTAATCACTAGACACGCCATAGCGCTTGCAACTTGGAATGCTGTGAGGTTGTCAGGTGTTGGATGTAACCTAAACCGATGCAAGGCCCATCTACGACCCTGTATACCGGAACAACATTCGCTGTTCTACCAAGAGATGGGCATTCTGTGCAGTGCATGCAAATATCAGCTGCCCGGTGACTCACTTCTGTCAAGTGTTGCACCTTCTCCTCGATGGTCTGATGCTGCTGGAGTAACTGAATGGTGGTAGCTGCCAATCAGCTCTTCTGATCAACATCCATACTCTGCAAATCACAAACATTGTGGGTGGCAGAGGGTGCTAAGCACCAATCCTAAACCCGCGCATTCCAATCCCAAATAGTGCGAGGAAAGAAGGAATACATAAAAGCATCAGTATGGCATCTTATTTCTCTAATCTTATCCCTCTGGTCACTGCGACCCAAATAGGTTGGCGGAAGAAGTATTTCATTGCACTCGAAATTTAAATTTTTTCGCATATTCTCCAATAAATTCGAACGCAAGCTACGTCGTCTGTCTTCCAAATTATCCCAGCCCAATCTATGTATCAATTATGTGACGCTTTCATAAGGGCTGTAACAACAAGTCACGAATCGAGCAGCTCTCCTCTGCACCCTCTCCACTGAGTCAATCAGAACCTTGCGATACGGATCCCAAACTCCATAACAGTAATCTAGATGCGGACGCACTAGTGTTTTCTACGCTATCTCCTTTGTAAGAGAATTACAATTCCTCAAAATACGACCTATGTATCGTAATTTAGAATTAGCCTTGCCTACGATGGAAGTTATGTGCATGTCCCATTTCATGTTGCTTTGTACTATCACCCCCAGATACTTCACAGAATCAACCGTGTCAACAGCTGAATTGTTTATTTTGTACTCGTGAACAAACTGATTCTTTTTTGTTACTTATCTGCATTGCCTTGCACTTTTTGCAATTAAGTGTAAGCTGCCATTTACGGCACCAATCAAAAATAGCACCCAAATCGCGCTGAATTTCTAAGCAATCGTCAGAGCACCTCATTTCCCTAAAGATAACTGCATCATAGGCAAACAATCGCACCAGCATTTGACATTGTCACCTAGATCGTTTATAAATATTAAGAAAAGAAGTGTTCCTATTACACTTCCTTGAGGAATGCCCGAAGTAACATTTATCTTAGAAGAGGCTTTCCTGTCAACAACGACATACTGTGACCGACCAGTTAGAAAATCACGTATCCACTCGCAAATCTGAGCCGAAATACCGTAAGCTCGAATCTTCGCTAAAATTTGATTGTGTGCCACAGAATCAAAAGCTTTCTGAAAATCCAAGAAAACTGCATCAACTTGCGAACCTGCATTGATAACTTTCATTATGTCATGGGAAAATAGGGCCAATTGTGTTTCACACGATCTCTTCTTCCGAAATCCATGTTGACACGGTGTAAGTAACTCGTTCTCATCTAGAAACTGATATTCCACTTGCGATGGATAAGTCCTGCTCTACATTTCGATTCTACGTTCAACCATATTGGGAAGTGGTCACTTCCATGAAGGTAATAATCCACTGCCCAATGCACGGAGTCTGCAGTTGATGGAGAACAGAGAGAAAGATCAATGGCAGAGGACGTACCGGAAGCAGTAGTGAAGTGCGTCATTTGGTCGATATTAAGGATGCGTACCTCTCGCTCCAATAATCTATGAATTTCCCGACATCTGTGGCAATTAGTCGTCAAACCCCACAATGCATTGAAGTTTCCAAACAGAAGAAAAGGCAAAGAAATTTGCTGTAAGATATCAGCCAGTTGACCGAAATCAACTGGTGGACCTGGCGGTAGATATAAGGAGCATTTTGTCATTAGTACCAGTCCAATTCTGGCAGCTACTGCCTGTAGAATAGAGGTGAGAGCAACAGGTTCAGAGTGAACAGTGTTCCGTACAAACACAGCCACTCCCCCCTTCGCTCGATTACCCTTAGTATCATACTTTCAATAAACGTTATATCCTCTTAGCACAGGTTGGTCTGAAATGTGTCTCTTGGAGACAGAGACATGAAGGATCAAACTGTTCTAAGAGTTGTAACTCCTCAAAACCGTTAATGTTCCGCTGAAGTATGGGAACCATCCTATCTGTTGATCCTCACCCGCCCTGGTTCAGGTGGATCTTCGGTCACTGTCTGCTGAAGAACAGGACCAGACTCAACAACCAGCATTTCAGTTTGATCTGGCTCAGAAGAAGAGACAGACATCTCTGACCCAGAGAACTCCTCAAATACCTGTATATTCTTCTTCCTCCTCTGTGTCTTCCTCTTCTTCTCCCTACTGCTGGACAGTCTGGGAGGATACGAAGAGGGGGACTTAACAAACTGGGTCGGGTCCGTCTGTCTGAACTTCGGTTGCCGGATCTTCTGGTCACCTCTATTGACGCTGGTAGCAGAAGGTGTTGCTACAGCTGTTACAGCATGTGGTGGCACTGGAGGCGCTGTTAGTTTGACTGCTACAGTTGGTGCTGGTGGAGTCACTGTGACTGCTGCGGGAGTGGTCAACGTTGCAGATGTGTTGCTACCGACATCCACGATCATAGCTGTTACGACCTTGGTGGATTTTGCACCACACTTGCATTGACTTGAGCCCGTAGTGCTTGTGCCCATGTCTGCAAAGGATGTCTGCGTAGCAACACTTTCTTTCCTGACGGGAGATGAGACCATCTTGGTGAAGCTAGTTCAAAAAATTGGAGTGATCAGTGACTTGGCCTTCTTCTTTCCTTCTCCATAAGGTACCCACTCTTTTGTCTTCAGCTCCTATATCTTGCACACCTCAAGATACACTCAACTCTCCCTGCTCTAGGCAGGGTGCGACCTGGAGCAGTTGACGCACACCTGTGGGTATTTGCTACTAACACCTAACTCATGTGACCCATCACCGCACCTACCACAGGTGGGGTTGCCTTTACACGATGTCATCATGTGTCCGTACCTCTGGTACTGGAAGCAACACACTGGGTCCGGAGCATATGGGCATATGTTGAGGTCTGTGTAGCCTGGCTTTAATACACTTGGGCAACACTGGAGTATCAAACATCAGGACAAAGGTGGCAGTCTTGAAAAGACTGCCATTTACCCTCAGTGTAATCTGGCATATCTCAACCACTTTCTCCGATTTCCACTCCTTAAGAAGTTACCCTGTCCCTAAATCTTTGACATCACGCCAGATGATTACACCTTTACTGCCGTTTCACATTTTATGGCTAACTCCCATAGTTTCTCACAATTAAGGAGTTTGATAGCTTGCTGACTGGCGGCTGTTTACAGCAGCAGTGTCTGATTCCTCAGTTTTTTTAACCAACTTTAAGATGCCTACAAGACCCTCTAGACCTTTGATGATGTAAAAGAGGTACACATTCTCACAGTTCTCCTGTATTCTTTGTATTACAATGAAAGTGTTTTCTATGGAACACACTTTCCTGTTACAATCACTATCTGAAACAGGATAACTATTCACCCTGATCTGCTCCTTTGAATTGTGTGGGGTACCTTGCAGTCCAGCTGATCTAGAAGAAGTGGAATGTTTTTTATTTTTTGTTAGCTTGAATTTTGGTCCCACGAGTAAGGAGGATAAGTGCCGGTGAATCTTTGCCCCCACTACATTCACCGGGCTATTACAACAGGGTACCCCTGAGGTAGCATGCTAGAGAATGATTGTCCTCATCACTCATTCACTTTCTCAGCACGTGTCAAGCCTCGATGTTGAAGTGAAACCAAGGACCCCGTTCTCCTAGACACACAATATTCCGCCGTCACTCAATACGGTGGTCATTGAAGCATGCAAGGAGTTTACAGTGTGGAAAACTTGTGGCGCTCACAAGTTTCCAGATCGGATAGCGCTGGTTCACCAAACCTACCCAGCCCCAGTGGGGGTTATTGTATTTTAACATTATAATTACACGAAGAATAGAGGTAAAATGAGTGGTAGATGGGGGTTTATAACCCCACATAAGACTTGCTCTGGGGTTTCTCTGTCAGCATTGTGCTTGTAGCCAGCTCACACACTCCACACAGAAGAGGAACCACTGGGCATCGAAGTCAGCCCCAGTGGCCAGGCATTCAGTGAACTCAGCCATTGTGCAGTAGCAACCATTAAGCAAGTGGACTCTACTGGGGGGGGGGGGGGATGGTTGCCACCTGTTAATATATCAGTTATTTAGCATCTTATTCATTCATCTCAATCAGTGTATATAATTGTGAAAATAGTGTAAATTAAACCTTGTACAAATGAGAAGACAAGCTGAAGTTATATCGCTAAAATGATCCTATCATGAAATCTTCAACTTGAATACAGGCCCGACTCTTTCTTGTGGCTCCTCTTGGTCACATCAGCCAGCTATATCTACTTGGCACTGACTGATCACAATGAGGGCCAAAACACATTCAGCAATCACATACAAAGAGTTCATAAGATATTGCTCTGCTTCAAAAAGTTCACAGGCTAAATAAGCGTGCACATGATGGAAAATAAATGTGGAAAACCCAAAATATTGCATTTTTTGTGTAGTATTTTATATTGATGCAGTTCTTTTCCTTTCAACTTTAGCAAGTGGTTCTACCACAGAGGGTTATAGATCTTTAATTTCCATACTGTATCATGTTATTTCTTCCTGTCCCATTGTTACTGAGAATATTGTAATCCAGTCAATTTGTTCAAGTTTTGTGTTCACTTCCCACCTACTAATTGTCTTATGCAAGCTCCAGTTAATTTTCTTTTGCCTAAATCATTTTTGAATACACTCTTTTTGTGAAAAGAAATATTATGGCCAAGCCTTGTCTCAGGATAAGAACTGATCCCAATCAAGGGAACGTTAGTGTATTCACCTGCGGGCTGCTACTGAGTAGGACTGAGCCAGCTAGAATGACTGAGTATGGTTACGGCCTGGCACACGCCAAGCACAGTAAAGCCCAAGAGGTACCCTTGTGTGGGAGTGATATATACAAGGCCTTGCATTAGTTAGCCAGGTCAGTTACAGATACAGGCATCCAGGGAGATACAGTCTTAGTGGAAGTATTGACAGTTAGCTACAGGAAGTGGAAGAGTTGGGAGACTTCTCAACCAGGCCGAGGGTCAGGTTTGAGCCTGTACATCCCATGCCACCGCCAGTGTAAGCATTGTTAGCTGGGGGTTTCGACCCCTAAAGTCAGTGACACTGTCACTTTTGCCACTGTAGAAGATATTTTTCTGGTAGATGCTAGGGATGTTGAGCCCTAGAGGGAAGAAGCAATTGTGGGTACAGACAGTTTGCTGTAACACTGTCTCTAACGTTATCACTTGGGTAGTATTTTTTTCCTCCACCCATTTTCCTAAGTGGTCCACAGTTGTGCAAACACTGTTTAAGACTCGTCATGCAGAGGAGAGAGACCGGTCTGTCATCAGAGACGACGAGGAGTGACCGGGACGCGGAAATCAGCAGTCACCGTGTTTCAGTAACAGAGGCAGCTGGGAAAATCAACTGGTGCAGTGCATTAGGTGGTCAGCGGGAGGCGTAGATCATTGATATAGTGATGTTGGCGAGCGGTGGCAATCGGCAAACTTCGAGCCAAACACAGGTCAGTTATGCAGAATAGGCCATTATAATAGAGAACTGAGCTGATGTAACCACAAGTTGAAGCAGAATTGATTGTGTAAATTCACTTTTAGTGAATCGTGGAATAATAGTGATAACAATGCTAATAGGAGTTGTTAAATTTGGCAGCATTTAAGTTATAGTTCAAGCCATGGAAAGGCACAAATGAGTATCAATAAGGGAGGAGAGATTTATTTGCCAAGTATATGGTGCCCTGTAGATGAAACTGGAATGAGAAAGCTGTAAGCAAAACAGTGTGGCTGTTATAAGATAGTGGAAGAGAATTGAGCTTATGTAACTGCAATTTTAAACGGCATTAACTGCCTCAAAGAGTAATAGCCATTAAGTTTGAAACTTTGTGGAGCGAAGTCAGAGCAAAGGGAAGGCACCAATGGGTATTAACCCTATGACTGCTGATGACGGATCGTCTATCTGCCGTGCTGAGGCCTGCTACCTGTGCTAAGTGATTATTCCTAGGGACGGAGCAGACCGCGCTGCCCCACCCGCCCAGTGCTGAATATTCCTGGCGTGACCACTCACAGCTGATACACAATAAGTACTCTCACTACATAGTTTCTCTGCAAATAAATTACTGCAGAATCAAACAATCGTTAACCCTATTTTTCGTCATTAATAATTATATCTTGCTTGTAGTTTTTACTTGATTTTTGCAGCTTTTGTCAAAAGCGTCGTGATTCTTAAATTTACCTCAATAGTTTATGGTTCTTTCTTGGATACCCATTTATAAAAACTGTAATTTTATATTGGTTCCTTACTGTTGTTGAAATTTAAGGAGCGTAGATTCGAAGATGATGCTAGAAATATTTTACTTCCACTGTTACATACCGCATTCAGACCACGACTGTAAAATTAGAGATATTCGAACTCATACAGATAGTTAAAGGCATCCGATTTTTCCTCGCGCTATTCACGAATATAAAAAGACACCTGAAAATGATAATTGCACAAGCAGCCTCGCCCACAAACCTAAATTTGGCTTGCGGAATAGATGTAGATTCCCAAAATATCTGGATGTTGACTGAATGTTTGCTGCGCTTTGTAATTACCCGATTATACGTAATTTTGTTTCTCTGATGAAATTTGTTCTACATAAGTAATCAACAGATTTTTCAACATTTCAAAGCTGTGAAGTGTCTGTCCATTAATTACGTGAGGTGAAACAGGGGGGGGGGGGAGGGGGTTTCCGGCGAAACCTCACCAGAGTAACAAAAAGCGGTATCTGGACATAAGTTCACTAAAAATTGGAGTATTTAGAAGAACATCTCTGGTCCAATATTCGCTAATTTTCAATTTCTTTCATGCAAGGCATTAGAAGACAAATAGCTATGAAACAAAAAATTCCATCATATTTAGTATGTTTCCACTTTGATATTCGAAAATGCACTGATTCTGGAGTATTCTCCATAGTGGTTATATAAAATCGATTCTTTTCATCAGCTATATATTTCATCAGTTCTTTTGTAAAAAATAACATGAAAACTGACAGAATACTTGGCACATTCCCTATTTGACACACGTCCCGATAGCGTATCATCAAATGTGTGACTAACTGGACAAAAATCATTTTCTTTCCAGTCAGATTTATCACTAAGACGTAATTTCTTTGTAGGTGTTTCTCTAACACTTTCTGATTCTTCAGATTCAGAACATCTAACATCTCTTGTTGAAACATGAGACTGCATTGTCACCCCTGCTGGCGAGTATGGCTTATGACTACAGCTTTCCGATTCCGTGGAAAAGCTGTAACTTCCATCAAAATCAAGTAGTTCATCCTCGGTGTCACTCCTCGTAAGAATCTCCATGATTTCTTTCTCAATGCACCCACGACGTCTTGCCATTTTCTTTATAAAAATACAGGACACAAAGAACACTGAAGTCATTTCCGTTGAACAGTGAACTGTAGAGCGAAGCCTAGGCTCCCAAAAGACAAATATTCGGACGATAAGCTAGCGACCAGAACTGCGAAACGCTATCGAGAAATGGGGCGCGAAGTCCGCTGTACGACTCAGGTAGCGGCGCGTATATATTCATCATCAGCACTCAGGTAGAAGCAGGCGGGTGCGACTTAACTCGTCAACAGCGCTCAGGGGAAAACTGGCGGCTGTGACTAAACTCGTCATTAGCACACGAGGGCAGCAGGCAGCATGACGAGTAAACTCGTCAACAGCAGTCAAAGGGTTAATGGGGGAGAGGTTTATTCCCCAAGAATGTCAGTGTTCTACAGATAAAATGGCGAATTTACCACAGAGTGGCATTGAAAGGGTAAGAGAAAGCCATAAAGAGGGAAACCAGTGTAAATTACTGTGTATTAATGTGGGGAAGGTTAAATCCCCTAGTCGGTGGGGGAAGGAAAAAAAAAAGCAGAGAAATTAGCGAGAAAGCAAAAAAAAAAAAAAAAATAAAAAAATAAAGAAACTGATATGAAATGCTGGTGCCAAAGTGTGTTTATAAAAATGATCACATGTTAATTAATTAAGATGTTGCAATAGGAGGTAAATACTGTGAAAGGCATTGGCCGGTAATAAGAAACTAGTTGCATAGAAGCAGGAGAATTTTAGAGTTTTTTTTTTACTGCTTTATGTCTCTTAACATCGAGGTCTTTAGAGACGGGAAAGGATGGGGGCAAGGAATGGGAAGGAATTCGGCCATGGCCATTTTGACGGAAGCATCCCGGCATTTGCCTGGAGTGATTTGGGAAACCATGGAAAACCCAAATCTGGATGCCCGGATGGGGATTCGAACCGCCATCCTCCCGAATGCGAGGCGAGAACGATAATTGCAGAAGGTTGGGGATTGGAGATCTTGTGTTCAAATCAAATGGTTACAAAACAGCGTAGTAAAATTTTACAGTAGCTCCAGTGTAGAATGGAGCAATCAGTGGTTTGGGGATGTAAGGTCCCATTTTCAGAAAAATGTTTCGAAAGTAAGTTTAGCAGTACAAGGGGAATTGCAAGAAATTGGGGATTGGCGATCCCTCAATCATTATAAGCCATTGAACAAAAGCGTAGACAAAAGTTAAAGTATAGAGAAATTAGTGGTACAAGGATGAAAGGTTCTGAGTTTGGGAAAGTTTCTGAAAGCAAGTTTAACAGAACGAAAGAAAACAAAGAACTGCATTGAGTTGGGGTATAACATCCAATGTAGTGATATCAAATCTCCTGTGTGTAATAGAAGTAACAAGTAGAGTGAGTTAGAATGCCATGGATAACGGAAGGGGCTAGTAATTAATAAGCCTCGACTAGGATAGAAATCAGGCAGGAGTTATCACCATGCAAAATAACTGATGAATTGTAAATAGGATTTTTTTACTGGTCGTGGACAACATAGAGGGCACTATTCCATGAAAATTGTAGTGATTAGTGACTACAGATAAAACTGTGTGTAGAAGCAGTGTAGTAATTTGAATCTACATAAATACGCTGCAATTCACAAAAATTGTGGATGGTAGAGGGTGCTTTGCACCAAAACTAATCTCCATGCATTCCAAGCCTCAATGGCGAAGCACTCATATAAGCATCAGTCCGGCACCTTATCTCTCCTGTCACACACGTTTACCAATAAGTTCAAACAAAACCTACATCGTCTGTCTACCAGAGAATCCCAGTGCAATCTAGGAATCAATACTGTGAAGCTTTCATAAGGACTCAGCCAAGCAGTCACGAATCGAGTGGTTCTTCTCTGCACTTCATCTATACTGTCAATCAATCCCTTGTGGAATGGTTTCCAAACAGTACAACAGTAGTCGAAATATAGATGCACTGGAGTTTTGTACACTATCTCCTTCGTCTGTGTATCATAATTTTTCTAATTTTTACCTATAAACTGCAGCTTTGAATTAGCTTTACCTACAACCGAATTAATGTGCAGGTCCGATTTCATGTTGCTTTCTACTGTTATCCCCAAATACTTGAGAAAATCGATAATATCAATAACTGAACAGTTTACTTTGTAGTCACAAACAACTTGATTCTTTCTGTGGGTTATGCACTTTTTACAATACAGTATAAGTTGCCATTAGTCTCACGAAGCTGAAATAACATCCAGATAATGTCTGAGCAATCCCTATAGATGACTGCATCATCAGTAAACAATCTCAAACTGCTGTTTGTGTTGTCTCGGAGATCATTAATAAAAAATTAAGAAAAGAAGTGGTTCTATTACACATCCATGAAGGATGCCCGATTTAACATCCAAATTAGGAGGGCCTTCTCCATCAACAATGACATACTGCAACTGACCAGTTAGAAAATTTCATAGACATTCACAAATCTGCACCAATATAATGCACGCTGGAGTTTTTGCTAAAAGGTGTTTGTGTGGTAAGGAGTTGTAGGCTTTCTGAAAATAAAAAAAATTGGATCAACTTGTGAACTTGCATCCATAAATAGGGCCAGCTATGTTATGTACAAACTTTTCTCTTCCAAAACAAGGTGGCAAGCATTACTGGTGCTGACATGCATGGCAATCTGCAGTTGGTTACATCCTGTCTCTATGGCATTCAGGATGGCCTGTCCACAGCTCGAATCAGGCCACCCAGAATACACACCAAATGGAGAATGGATTTCTACGCTGATCAATCTGTCATTTCTTTAAGAGCTTAATAAACTGTCTAATGTTCAAGTTCCTGATTACTAAAATCCTAGTCTACATCTACATATATACTCTGCAATTCACAAAATTGTGGGTGGCATAGGGTGCTCAGCACCAAAGCTAATCTCTTCGTTGTGCATTCCAATCCCGAATAGTACTAGGGAAAAATGAATTCATTTAAGAATCAGTGCAGCACCTTATTTCTCTAATCTTATCTTTCCTCTCTTTCCGACTCAAATAGGTTGGTGGACGAAGTATTTCACTACACTCATAAGTGGGTGTAGGTATATTTAGCAGTATGTTTAAATGAAATGTGCGTAGTCTATCTACCAGAGACTCCCAGCCCAGTCTACTAATCAGTTCTGTGACGCTTTCATAAGGACTGTAGCAAGCGGTCATGAATCGAGCAGCTCTTCTCAGTACTTTCTCTATCAACCCCTTACGAAACGGATCCCAAATGGCACAACAGTAGTCCAGATGTGGATGCACAAGAGATTTGTACGCTATCTCCTTTGTTTGTTCATTACAATTTTTCAAGATTCGACCTAGGAATCACAGCCTAGAATTAGTTCTCCCTACTAATGAATTTATGTGCAAGTCCCATTTCATGTTCCTTTGCACTGTAACTCCCAAATATATCATAGAATCGACCATATCAATAATTAAACTGTTTACTTTGCATTTCTGAACAATTGGATTCTTTTTGTTAGTTATGCTCATTGTCTTGCACTTTTTACAATTTTGCCACTCAGCGCACCATGCCAAAATAACATTCAGATCATGCTGAATTTCTAAGCAATCGGCCAACTTCCTAACTTCCCTGTAAATAACCGCATCATCAGCAAACAATCTAAAATGCTTTTCACTTTGTCTCCAAGATCGTTTATAAAAATTAAGGAAAGAAGTGGTCCTATTACACTTCCTTGAGGTAAACCCGATGTAACATCTAGATTACAGGAACTTTCTCTTTCAACGACATACTGCGACCGATCAGTTAGAAAATCCTTGATCCATTCGCAAAGCAGATCCGATATACTGTACGCTCGAGCTTCGCTAATAGGCGGTTGTGTGGCACAGAGTCAAAGGCGCTCTGAGAATCCAAAAAAATTGCACCTACTTGTGAACCTGCATCAATAACTTTCATTACGTCGTGTGTAAATAGGGCCAGCTGTGTTTCTCATGATCTTTTCTTCTGAAATCCGTGTTAATTTGTTGTAAGCAAATTATTTTCATCTAGAAAATTCATAATGTTCGAGCATGTAATATGCTCCATAACTCTACTACAAACAGATATTATAGATATGGGACGGTAGTTTCCAGGATCACTTTGATCACCTTTCTTGAAAATTGGAGTAACTTGTGCGATTTTCCAGTCTCAAGGTACTTTTCGCTCTTCTAAGGATTTGCTAGATATATCAGACAGAAATGGCATGATTTCTGCAGCATACTCTGAAAATACTCTTACTGGAATTCCATCCGGGCCCGGTGCTTTCCCCCACTTCAGGAGCTCTAATTGCTTTATGATACCTGCAGTATTTATGCGTAATGATTCCATCACCAACTCGACACGGCGTGGGAAAACGGGAATGTTATCTTTATTTTCATCAGTAAATGAATTTTTGAATACAGTATTTAGTACGTTACCTTTATAACGGCTTTCATTAACCTCAGCACCTTCACGAATTAGTGCTGAAATATTGCTGTTGGTACAATTGACTTTTCGTACATACGACCAAAATTTCTTTGGATTTTCTGTGAGACTCTTAGAGAGAGAGTTGGAACAAAAATCGTTGAATGCCTCACGTATCACATTCTTAACACGTCCTCTTAACTCAGCTAATGTTTCTAAATTGCTATGACACCCATTCCTCCTTGATCGTGCATGTATTCTCTTTTGTTTTTTGAGTAATCGTTTGACTTTGCATGTGTACCACAGTGGATCATTTTCCCCCTTTATTGTCCGCTTCGGTACATGTATTTCCATACCTTCCCTTACTATACATATAAATCGATGCCACATCTCTTCAACGGTGCCCCTTGTTAACTTGAAGTTATGGTATTTATTCCTCAGGTAGGTTCTAAAACACTCCTTTGATGCCTTACTGAATCTGTATACAATCCGTCCTTTTCCCCTTTTTCGCTCAGTCATTAATTTGATAGTTGCAATTATCGCTTTGTGATTGCTTATTCCTGTGGTCGTTGAAATGTCGGTGAATAATTCTGGCCTGTTGGTAACCAGCAAATCTAAAATGTTTTTGCTATTATTATGACACCGCGTAGGTTCATTAAGTAGCTGATCGAGATGATTATCTGAGAACAAATCGAGAATTACTTCAGAAGCTGCCTTATCCCTGTTACCAGTAATGTGAACGTAATTACGCCAGTTGATATAAGGCAGATTGTAGTCACTTCCTAGAATCATAGAATGATCCTGAAAACGGCTAGCTATACTATTTACATTATTCCTTAATTCCTCGGCGATAGCTATGTCGGAATCAGGTGGACGGTAGAAGGCGCCTATGACGAGTTTTGACCCAGCAACATCGAGTTCAATCCATATGATTTCACAGGTCATATCGATGTCTATCTCATTGCATGGGAGGAATTTACTCACAGCTATAAATACCCCACCTCCATTAGAATGTAATCTGTCTTTACGAAAAACATTCATGCTATCTTTAAATGTTTTGGCGGAACTTATTTCCAGTTTTAGCCAACTTTCTGTACCGATAACGATATCCGCTTCTGTGCTACAAGTAACACTTTCAAGTTCTGGTTGTTTGTTACAAATGCTTCTACAATTAATTACGAGAACTTATAACTGTCGAGATTCTTTTACGTTACTCCTACATTCTGGTGTTACATTTGATTTGGTTGGCCGTAACTGTATTTCTTGTTTCGGGTCTTCCTACCTCAGCCTAAAAAACCACCTAGTGCATTCACATGACCCCTGCCACCCGTGTAGCCGATTCACATGTGTAGTGCACACCTGACCCAGTCAGGGGAACCCTACATGACTCAACCCTCTGGCAAAGATTGAGAAATCTGCAGCCAATCTCACCACAGAAACGCCGTAGTCTCTGGTTCAGCCCCTCAATACGGCTCTGCATCAGAGGTCCACAATCAACTCTGGCCACATAGTTTTCACCCAGCCACCGGAAGGAAGAGAGGACAATCTCCGACCAAAGGCAACAAGCATCACTGGTGCCAACATGAGCCACAATCTGCAGTTGGCTACACCCCGTCCATTCAATGGCATCCGGAATGGCCTGTTCCACATCTCGGATCAGGCCACCCGGAATACACACTGAATGGACATTGGATTTCTTCCCCGAGTAATCCACCATTTCCCTAAGGGGCTCTATAATCTGTCTAATATTAGAGCTCCCAACTATCAGAATCCCCTTCTGTGTTTGCTCAGACCTAGCAGGCTGGGGGGTCATCAACTCACAGGATGACAATTGTGGGACTGAGTCAGCCTCTGACAATACATCATACCAGTTGGACAGTCGAACAAGTTCAGCATCTTCACCTTTATGCCTTTTCGACTGCCCCCGTTTGCAGCTTCGAAGTCTAGAAGCCATACACCAGTCACCGATAGTAGACTGTGGCACGGCATCCAGCTCTTCAGCCTGGTTTGCAGGTATGATGCTCGATATAGGAGAATCTGTGAGCGGCACCACTACATCAGGCTCCCCAACATCACATCTGCTACATCATTTTATAGCAGATTCCAGCTGTGTAACTTTTGCTAGCACAGCTGCAAGCTGTGTGCTCAGATCAGCATCCTCAGCTTGCATCTGCAAACAGCAATCACAGTCCCCAGACATACTGCTTTGAAAAACGAGAAAAAGAAAAGAAACTCGAACTAACCCGTACTTCGTACAAACTGCAAAATCTAAGCGAGAACACTAATCAAATCTACAAACCACTAAAGATAAAATATAACACTAAATCACACTACTTTACTAAGTGACCGTTCAACTGCTACTAACCTGCACTTACTACAAAATGTATACAATCAGAGAATCCACACACCACTAAAGATAAAATATAACACTAAATCACGCTACTTTACTAAGTGCCCATTCAACTGCCAATAACCTGCACTTACTACTAAGTGTAAACAATCAGAGATTACTCTAACCAAATCCACACACCACTAAAGATAAAATATAACATCAAATCACGCTACTTTACTAAGCGACCGTTCAACTGCTACTAGTCTGTGATTGCTCACAGCAACAGAGTCACGGTAGCAGACATTGTTTCATATCATAGTACAGTATAGAAACAAAGTTTGTTTTAAGTCCATACAGTTACAAAGAATTATGTGCATCAAAAATAATGAAAGCAATATATGTGGTTAGCTGATGGTAACTGGGTCATATGCTTAGAGAACAACATTAGGCAAGCAATATAAATAGTAATACCATTGGGTACAAGTGAATACAGCTAGTCTATCGTGCCTAGTTAATTACTTGTAGATAGTACCATTTTTTTTTTACTTATGGCTTTACACCTCATCGACAGCCAAATTATTAGAGGTGAGATGAAACTGGGGACATGGAATGGGAAGGAATTCGGCCATGACCTTTTGAAGGAAACATTCCAGCATTCACCTGGAGTGATTTTGGGAAACCGTGGAAAATCCAAATCTGGATGTCTGGACAGGGATTTGAACCGGCGTCCTACTGAATGCGACGCCTGAACATTAATCGCTCACCCACCACGCTCAGTGATAGTAACATAAACAGGAAGCAGTGATTTTGTAGTATAGAGTGATTCTGCCTAAGTATGGTATTTAATAAGGGAGCTATATAAGGCTCAATAGTCTAAAGCTGCGTATCCACTACGTGCGGCAAACCCTCGAACATTGGCTTGCGCGGAAGCCGTGCATAACGGATACGCTGTTGACACACGAGCCAGCTCAAACATTGGTGCGGTCGAACATGCCGCGCTGCGAGCCATTCTCTGTCGGTCTCTAGGCGCGCGGCAAAGGCCCCCCACTAATTGGCTCGCGCGCAGTTGGGACGGCAGTGTCTTTCTTGGAGTTGGCTCGCGAGGCACAGCGACAGTTTACTGCCATGAACAACGAAAAGTGTCGATTTCTAATACAGCTGTATGGTGTGAAATTTTTTTTGTGGAATAGTAAATGTGCAGACTACCACAACAAAACGCTGAGGGATGATGCATTGAAGGAGGTAAGTTCAGCAATTGGCTTAGGGGTTATCCATAAATTACGTGAGGTGTATTTCCGGATTTTCGGACCCCCCCCCCCCTTTCTGGTGTGATCTGGTTGGTCCCGTTAGACACCCCCCTCCCTCCCACAGATCGTCTTTGCAGCTTTTTGAGACTTTTTTTTTAGGTCTCACCGACACTTTTCTACGAAATACCCCTCCTAAAGTAGACTTTTGCGCCATTTGTAGACCTTTTTTTTAGCTCTACAGTCCTACCAAATTTTAAAACATCTCACGAAAGATTTCCGTTGATCCTCCCTCCCCCTTGGTGAGATTACTCTGGACCCCCCCCCCTATTTCACCTCACGTAATTTATGAATTTATGGATGCCCCCTTACGCGTTTCCGACTTAAAGAAGAAGATGACTATGCTTCTGGCATCATACAGAAGAGAAAGATCAAGAATAGCTAAGTCTTATTACTGGTTCTGGAAAGTATTTATTATTTAACGCTTATAATGATCCCCAAGGTGTAATTTATCGATTTGTGCTATGTATGTCTACAATATAAGCCATATGGTAGCCTGCAGGACAGAATGTAGCACCACTCATATTCCTACTTGCGGAAGTCTCAGTAAAAATGGTCGCGAAATCTGACTGTGCCTGCATTGCTTGCCGCGCGACTCTGGCTGGGTTGCGTTGGCTCACGCGGCAGCCGCGCTCGTCAACAGAAACCCACGAACATTGGCTCGCGCGGCGATACCTGGCACCAAGCCAGGTATCGCCGCGCGAGCCAGTGTTTGAGGGTTTGCCGCGCGTAGTGGATACCCAGCTTATTGTGTTGTAATAGCAACAAATTGGAATTAAGAACCACAAAATGACTCGGAACACACTTGGTTACTGTGGGATGGAAATGTTACGGTACTCAAAGGCAATAATAATTGTTATCAATTCCGGTACGCTTGGTTCATTCGAGATATTTTAACTAAGGGTTATAAGTTTGACATTGGTACCGATGTACAGCAACGCAAAACATGAGGTACAATCTAATCCGTAATGCATTAGTGAAAAACGACACATTTACAAAACGTGTGTAGGGATTTAGTGGGAAGTAGTGACAGCTGTTGATAGTAACAATGTTGTTTATAGGAGATTGTACTTTTCAGTTAATTGCTATGGCAATGATGTTCATATATGTCAAAGAAAAAAGTGTGATAAGTTGAGATACCATAATGTAAAGCTGTCAGTAGTACATAATGATGACAGAGGCACAGACATTATGGTAAATCCACAAGCATAAAATACTTTTAAAAAGTGTAATTAAATGCTGTAAGGCTGATCTGAGTATTGTTGGTGCACCGTGTGGGACGGCCGACCCAGTACAAGTCGATCAGCAGGCTCATCCTACAGTCTCCATTTTTCAAATAACTTCAACTAATGTATTGCACCATACCTACCAATTGTGCTGTTCATTATAAATGGTCATTTAGCAAGTAATGGCACCGGGAGATTTCAGTAAGAAAGTAAGGATAAGCCATTACACAAGCAAAATGTGCACATAGCTCCTCCATGACTGAAGTGTTGCAATGGTGCTTAAGCAGAAAATGAAGAGAACCATAAGGGTGCAAGAACTACCCCATCTGACTGCTGCCACTAGTGGGGTAACTCGGTATGGGCAAGCATGCTGTTATGCCAAGCATCTCCAGAGGTATGGAAAAAAAGTGTGTGCCACTTGAATGTAAGGGTACTTGTGAAAGGTCACATTTGATTGTAACCCTACTAACAAGGGAGATAAATACAGGAAATATAGCACAAGATCAAATATTGTTTAGCAGTAGTTGTAATCTGGATACTGTGGTGAAATAAAGATACATTCCTAGAGTTACGAAATGTGTTAGTAATAAGAGTTAATATTAAAGCCACTGTAAATGGATTGTATCAATATTGCATTGTAAAACCTGTACAAAAGTGTAATCAAATTTTGGAGAATGCTATGATGATAGTAATGTCTCTTCAGAAGTTTTAATTTTGAGGTCATTGTACATAACTGTAAAGATCATTTTATTCACCTATGTGCAAAACAATTCTTGGTTTACCTTGTTGTAAAATCCATTCAGTTGTAAGATCAATCTACAGACTTAATTATGCTGTAAACTTCTGTATTGTTACCTTTTTATGAAATGTGAATTCATATTTGTGTGACCCAGGTTTACTGTGGGCATTTCATTAGCTGAGTGATGGATGGACAGAGGAAAAATTTTGATGTCTAACAATTTTTTTTCATTTTTCCAGGGGATGAGGTGTTATGGCAAAGCCACATTCCAGGATTAGAACCAATCCCAAAAAATGAAAAGTTAGTATATTCGCAGCTGCATATGGTGTTACCAAGTACTGCAGCACACATCACCTCTGTCAAGCTGGCTAGGATGACCTATCACAGTTATGGCTGAGTGTACTGTCAAGTAGGTACAGCCCAAGGGGAACCGCCATGTGGGAGCAATATATCTTGTGCGAGTTAGCCAGGTCAGTTCACCTTCAAGGAGTTACAGTCACAGTCGAGAGAATGGGGATTTGTCTTGACCCAGCTGTTACCGGGTCTAGCTCGGGACGTGGAACCCGGCCGGTCTTCGCATCAATGCTTTTCATTTTTTTAATAAATAAATCTGTTAACTGAAGAAAAGAAAGCCAAATGAACAGTTACGAAATTTGGAGAAAAACATCTTCCCAATATTCAGCTAAGGGACTAAAACAAATGCTAGTCTCATCAGCAGACATTTACGAATTCCTCTGTGCCTAAATCAAGATGACAGAAAATAAAACCGCTTGCAGATCAAATATGTATCTCGCACTAACAAACTGAAAAACCTTGGATAGACTTAACGAAATATAAATACAATATATGAATTAAGAAGTTAATAAACGTACATTGTAAAGTAAAATGCGCATCATAATAATGTTACTTACCTTTGCTTTTTTATCGCTTTCTGCAAATGTATTTGTATCTGAGATTTCTTTCGTAACCTTCATTGTTTCATTTTTCTCTTCAACATTTTTGATGGATTCTTCTTCATTTATTTGTTCCCAGTGAATTCTAGGGTCTACTCCACACATAGTTCTTGCTTTAAAAACTCTGCGATCATACGGGACAGGTCTGGACTTCTTTTTAGTTATTTTCGTCACAGTCATATTATCGTCAGTGACGTGCAGCTTTTTAACCTTACTGCCGCTGGTTTGTTCTGTAATGACAGGTTTTTCATTTTGTTTCGACAGCTCTTGTTCTGCAATATCTGTGACATTATCATCCTTCTGCTCATCTTTGTCACATTTTTCCAGCTGAATCCTGGCACGTTTTGGGTAGTTTTCAATTACGCGACTCTTCTCAATGATAGGTTTTCCTGAAACAGAACATGCCATAGCTATTTAAAAACACCAAATTAGATCAATTCTTCAATGTCATTTCTGATTACTATTACAAAGATTTTCACAGAGAGATTCTACAATAGCTCTTACCGAGGGAGGTATCTGAGGCTTCTGTCTCAGCATCTGCAATTAACTGCAAAGCCCTATTAAAATGTTTGGAACGTATGTTTAAAGATCCAAATTTGTCCTTAAAAAGATGGTATGAAAACAGTGCTTCTGGATTGCATGTAGCCTTCTGGTCAGAGCCATAAAACAGAACTTCATATTTCAGTTTTTTCCTCGAATTTTCTACAACATTTTTAATGATTGCAGGCCAGGCAGGATATCCTTTCACTCGGGCAAACACGTTGTCTCCGACGTTAAATGGGAATCTATCTTCCTTATTACACTCCATAATCTAAAACAGAGTAGAAAATACTCCTTTACATGATATTTTTAAGTGTGTGCATGTGAGTGAGTATGTATGTACTTTTTTCATACATATGAACAATATGAAGCAATTAAATTGGTTTTAGAGAAGATTCTGTATTGTGAACATACAGTATATGGGTAATTTGTGTCAACATAAAGGTGGTGAATTTCCTGTTAGAACAGCAAACAGGCTACACAAAATACCTATGTTTCCTTTGCACGTGGGATAGCATAGACCGTGACAATTCCTATATTAAGAAAGACTAGACTCTTCAAACAAATATGGTTCCTTGTAGAGCTGCCAATATATTAGAAAAACCGTTAGTTGAGTGAGAAAAAATCATCTTCCAACCTTTGGACATCAAATTCTGATTGATATAACTATTTGAACAAACATTGGGAGTATTTTAAGAATATCTAGAATATATTTCCAGACAAGAAGAATGAAAAACTTAATGCAGGGATTTTTGATGGACCAATCAACCATAAGCTCTTAAAAGACACAAATTTTGTGGAAATGGTGCACGAGAATAAAGCATTAGTTTGGCTAGCCTTTGTAGAAGTAGTGCAAAATTTCCTTAGGAAACACAAAAGTGAAAACTACAAAGACCTTCTTAGTAACATGGTGTCAATTGGCAATATTTCCTGGAAATATTGGAAATGTCAGTAATGAACAAGGGGAACGATACCATCAGGACATCAAGGAGATGGAAACCCGGGACCAAGAACTTATACCGTGATGATGGAAGAACATTATTGGTGTTTAAAACGAGATAATCCTATCGCTCAACATTCACGGCATGCAAGTAAGCACAAATTTATTTCTCGAATATTCTGAAAAAATCTTTCCATTTACTATTTTGAATATACATATGTTTTTTTTTTTTAAGGGTTCATGCACACTTTTTCACTTAATATTCCTTGCCTCTTATATGAATAAAATAAAGTTTGTTAAAGAAACATACTTGTTTAATTTCTCATCAGTTCATGTACACCGTTGGAAATATGCTTTACAATGTAATGGAGCCAAATGGAGATAAGTACAGTAAAAAAACTAGACTTGATAGAGAAGTTTTTTTTTTTTGAATTTATTAGCCAAAATTACCTTAGAATACGTTAAAACATTACAGACAACAGATTTTTTTTTGTGTCTATGGTTTTGTTTATTTTATCAAAAAAGACTCGGCAGAATTTTGAACATGCAAGTTGTGCTATTAATTCAAATAATGGAATTAGAGACAAGCCTACAAAACATGTTCACATTGAATTTCCTTCATTTTCTTCCTTCTACTTTTGTTGTTACACCCTGTCAAATTTATCACCTGCTAAATCAATATTCAAATGTTTCTATTTATTTTGGCATTGTTTATCTGGCACTATTTGCCTAAAATGATAAAACTTCCAAAGAGTAGAAAGATTCCGAGAACTCTCTCCTTTTATCTTGGATTATCATGTTAAATACTTAAATGTGGCCAAAACGTGATATACACCAAGACAGATTTCAACACAACTGCTCAAATCAGTTCAGAAAGTGAGAGTGTCTCAGAAGCCCTTCGTATATCATTACAATGACTTGTGAATATGTACAGATTAATTGTCTTTATGTACTAATCAGTAAAGAGAAATTTAAATCTCCTAAGCAACATACTCATAATACATTTGCAGCAACACATCATCTCTGTGAGACAGTCATCTGATAGTACAGCTTTGCACTCATCTGAAACAGCATCTATTTAATTATTTTTCATTTACTATGACTTAAACCCATGAGCTCTCCAGTCTATTTGAGGCGTGATCACTGTTTGTCATTCTGCTATAAAAGAATTTTTATCTTCAGGATTCACAAGATACATTAGTTGTTTCTAATACAGTGCAAAGTTATCTTCTCATTTCTTACAGCCACTACCATTATATTTTGTCTGATTGCCCATCATCAACACGGAATTCCCTGTTAGTTACTTCAAGTGTTTTACACCAAAGCCATTAAACTTACATGCACTTAAATCTATAATGGCAAGGGGGAAGAAAGAATACCCTTTGGCCCCCCCACAAAAATTATTTTCCCATTTTATTCTGAAGCAAAATACATTGATGGGAGAAGAATTTAGTTGCAGCCAAAAACTGAGGTAGGTGGTAGCATATTGCTAATTTCAGCGGAAATTGTCTATTTAAAATTATCAGGAACAAACACCTGTATTAAGTCTAACATTTTCGTATCGGCCCTAATAATCAGTCACAAAATGTGAAACCCTTCAATACAAGCAGTCAAACCTTTGTGATACAAAGTTTATGAACACTGCAATACTGAAAGTGACAAAAGACTTCTCCTTTGAACATTTATTGTTGTTCTTGAAAATCTGACCTACTAATCAAAATGACTATGCTTTTCATGTGCTAATCATACTTCTTGTCGTTCTGTAAATTTATACCACATAACTTACGGAATCAATTGTTTTAAATATTGAACTACTTATTTATTATACTCTAGGGCATACAGCTTCTTTTTATTTTCACATGCATCTTGCTATTTCTGCAGTGTATGTTTTCATTATTCACATCGTGATAAAGTAATAAGAGATCTCAGTCGATTATGAAACTATTAACAGAGATTTCCACTTTCCCAAAGAAAGTTAAATTATTGGTGAATAAACTTTAAACTCAACCCGCATGACTTCACAAATAGAAAACTAATTTGTTTCACAAAGTACTATGTTTCTACAAGTGGCATTAGATGCAACCTATCTTCCCCCAAAATGTTTCTGTCCGTATTTGAGATTTTTGTAGTATATTTCTATACGTGCCAACCAATTTTTTTTGTTTTTTTTTTGTAGCAATTAGGTTATTTGTCTCACCTCAAAATATATAAAATGCATTTTGAATTGTGCCATTTTACACCAACACTTAAGCAATTGACTAGCAGCATTTCAGTTTTACAAGATTTCTTTGCGTTTCTTAAGTCAAATGTAACTGCTTTTATTTCAGTTGCACCTAAATGCATCCACGTAAAATCCACACTGAGAATATTACCACCACTTTTGGTATTTCAATCACTGTGGAGAAATGAGATCATAGTCAAGTCAGCAGAGAACCAAAGTTTGCTAACTGAAGTGATATACCAAGAGCACCTTTCCTATCAGGTACTGATGATTCACTCCATGTTATACCCTCTAAATCCAAAGTGCTCAATACTGCTCCCAGGAATGGAACACACAACTATTAAGATCCCTTTCTGCCGCAAATCAGCATCTGTGGGCCAGTCTCTGACAACTGGCCGACCTGACTGGATGACAAAATGAGCTCGTATTCACGGTAAACCACATCTAGCCCTCGGCCTGAGAAATTGGGTTCAGTGATTTCATCGGGAAAATGTGGTGTCACGGTCACATACTGTCGGTTTACCCTAACTGCATCTACCATAACTACTTGGCTCCTCGTACAGATGTCAAATATTTTACAAACAGAGGTCAAAAAGTACACAAAAATTGGTAATATGTGCTGCCACACAACTGCCTATCTTGATTTTCTTTTGCAGTGAATGGTGCTACAATGCACCTAAAATCACAAAACAAGCAGCAGCAATTAATCATCCGGCAGTTCCTGAATATGTACATATATATAAAATCGTCAAACTAGCATTCAATAATCCAAATTTTACAGAACTACACACGCACACACAATTATGGTGGACTAATACCAGTATTTAATGTTCTGTTCACAGTACCTATATCGGATTATACAACCTTGGATAGGAATGATTTATCTTCTGCAATAGACAGTGAATCCAGAAGAATCTTTCATTAAAAAAAAAAAATGTGTATGTGTCACTATACCATTCCAGACTGTTTTAGTTCTTTATTAAAGTTTGCTGTGTTATCTGTTTTTGATGTATAGTCTTGAAATGGAAATAATTGTTGAAAAGTACCTAAATCCGCAGTGAGAACACCCAGTATACACGTGGTGTTCGGATTTTAATGCTATTGGGCAAACTGCTATATAAATGATAATACAGCATGCTGCTGCTAGAAAAGCTACCATACTCAAAGCATTAACTTGAAAAAAAGAGTGCTTTGTACTGGTGTAATTCTTTCTTAAGATAGCAGACTGTGTATATATATAGCAATGGCAAATTCAGATCCTGGTGTATGGTTTTATGGCTCATCAGCAGTGGGGTTACAAAGACCAAGACAGGTTGCCGAAGAAACCAGCCGTGGCCTTTCTGGAGGATTGTCAAGCTCCTGTCTCTGTGATTTTTGGGTAATCAGGGAAAAGTGGTTCATCAGAATTTTAGCCCCAATTGTTGCCGCTCTGCTGAAGAATCAGTAGCAGTTGACATTGCACCGAGACTAATAATGGTCATTTATTTAATTTTTTGAGGATTGAGTTCCTTGTAAATGATGCTAATGTCTTTTTAGATATCTCTTTATCCAATATAGTCACTAAGCAGATTACACTTGTACGCAAGTGAATGCAACATTCCACAGAATGAGATATGAAATCATCATAATAAGGAGCAGGCCAAAATAATCAAGAGTTACATAATTGTTAACATCATAACCCATATAACTGTCTTCACTCTGTGATCCACAAAACTGTAGGTGGCAGTGTGTCTCGTACTGAGCCCACAACTGATAACAGCAAAGGGGAAGTAAAAATATCTGTAGAATCGAGATTCATTGTACAAATTACCGTACATTTTTAATAATTCAAACTGTTTTCCATTGCACCGTACAGAATTAGCACGAAGGCCAAGGTTTGGTAGCTCGGTGATTAAATATCAGTATCACTAGTTCAGTCATTTTTATGGGAACTTAACCAAAACTCCACCTTTTTCACGTGAAGTACACTAGGGTGCTCCATCATTCGGATGGGTCTGGCCACAATAGAGGTGGATCTTGTGGCACATATTTATATATTGGGTGTATAAACCTTTGTAAAGGTATACATATTTTTGTATCGGAGGTTCCACAGGCAGATTGTTTTGTTATATTGACATTGAGAAGGATGTGTTAGTACCGCTGAGATGGCTAGCCAACCCAAGATTATTATGCAGTAAGCACTTATTGCAACCTCCAGTCTTTAGAACAGTTTCCAAATCCACTTTTTTTGTATTATTAATGATACTCCTTCCTCGAAAATTCCAGATATACTCAAATCCTCACATATTAAGACCATCCTTAACCTCTGAATATCCAGACCCATTCTCTCCTTTGGCAGATGTTGCCCACTCATTTGCCAACTGGAATAAATAAACATCACCATCATTTCCATTTTATGATACAGATCCAATCCCCAATGACTTTTCATTATCAATTATTGAGGCCATTAATGCCAAATAGCCAGCCCCATCGGCTCAGTTGGCCGAGTTCTGGTGGGGAAGAAATTTATATAGTCAGGATTTGGCCTGCAGGGTAGAAGAGGTGGTGGTGCACAGTTCCTAATAAATAGATTGTGAGTTAAATCCCAAACCTCTCCGCATTGCACATGGAGTGAGAGCATATGACACTGTCGATGGTGATTCATCGGCCATTAAGCTTGGCAACCACCCTAATTGTCTTTTGGAAGAGTAGGTCTGAATCAGGTTACACCCTCTCCCTACTTTCCTCTCCCGCCCACAACACAGTTACACACACTTACAATAACACTAGCAGTCAGCTTAGATTATCCAGGATTTTGCCAGTAACATTTACACCGGCGGTCAGGTCAGATCAAATCATAGACAATGCCTTTTCATTTCAGCTGCTCATAAAGAATGAGCTCCATCATTTTCTATGATATGTTAATTAAAATCGCACTGATTTTGGATGAAGAGGCTAACAATGTGTTAAAATCAATAAGACAACAGTTCTAGGCATGTGCAGAGTTTCAAGCGCAAACAGATGAAAAAAAATAAAAATTAACTATCTACTATGCTGTGTCAGACGAGTAGTGGAAAATGCTTTTGATATTTTAGCTCAAAGATTTTGAATTTATTTTAGATAAATTAATTCCGCAGCAGAATTCATTGATAAAATAATCTTAGCAACATATATTTAGCACAATTACTTACGGAAGGATAAAATTTGGTATTACTCGAGATCGTGATTATGCCTGGAGTCGGCATCATAAAATTGCAGTGGTCATATGCAAGACTCTGCTAGAAATTCTTTCCAAAGTACTTTAAGTGGTTTCATGCTGGTCCAGGCTGTATTACAGGAATTACTGCTTGCATATAATACGTCTTACGACTGACTACAGCAGTATTACAACAATATTATTTAATGTTGCTGTAGCGGAATCACAATCTCCAATATACCCTAAAATTTTATGCCATTTAGAAAGTGAATCTCAGAATAAACAAGAGGAACCATTTTTGTTTGGACCGTCTCTAAAGACCTCGCTGTTGAGAGACGTAAATACAATAAAAATAAAAAAAAAATTTTTTTTGTTTGGCTGCTAATACTCTTAAAGAAGCTTTTGATACAAGAAATAAATTCAATTTTTTTAAAATTCAGATGCAGGATCTGTACCTTGGTAGCATGAAAACGTGTAACAATATATGAATTGTCAGCTTAACAATAATCAGAAGTAACATCCTATTAAAACATTTATTTTTATATATATATTACTCTTTTTATTGCTTACAATCAAATGTTTTTAGACGTTTATCGCCCACTTTCATCTGAACTAACCTGATCGTTGCATGTTCACACTGGTGGTCAGCTCAGCTCAACTTGTCTTGGCCATTGCTGATTGGTGGCAGTGTGATCTTCAGTTTGACCTACCTTGCCCTAACCTGGGCAGACCAGATAGTGTGAATGCTCCCATTGGTTTAAGTTTATAGCAATTTTTGACCTGAGCTGAGCTGAGCACTAGTGTGAACGGGCATATATAACCACTGTTACAATGGGGAACCACCCCAGACCCTAGTCATCTTCCAGGGACATTTCCTCCCCCCTCCCAATGGTAACTGCCTGCACTAATATACAGGTACAGCACTCAAAGAAGAAGAATGCCAATTGATTAGCATATATATCTTTCATGTCTCCATCCAATGTTATAAACCCCACATTCAATAGATAAACACCAACCACCATGGTTTCCTTTTAATCATGACTCAATCAATGTAAGTGCTAGTCTGTCTCTCCAATAAGTTTCTACATCCAATAAAAGTTTGTTCATTACACTGCTACAATTAACTGTCAACTGTCTTTGCTAATTTTTTATCCAAATCCTTCCTCTCCGTTTCACTACATCCTTCTTTATTATCTTCATCAACCAACACTGTTTTGTCTTGTAGCAATCATGGAGGTGGGAAAAAGAGAGGAGACAAGGTGTTGCTAAAAGTGTGAATCCGCCTGTAAACTCTGGAGCCGAATGTGCATGCGCGGCCGCCATATTCATCGGTTCAAAACATAGGTCTGTTTTAATTACCTTCCCTGCTGTGTACATTTCATGTTCTGATATTTCAAAGTGTTTTATAATGCCATCTTGTGTTGCCTATGGTTGCACAAACAGAACACGTAAGAAACAACCTGGAATAACATTCCATACACAAGTCAAGTTGTAATTGTTATTCTTGAAGTGTTTGTAATGCTGTGTCTGTAAGAGTAGGACCTGTCATTAAAGATTTACAACGCCTGTTAAAAAAGTTTATTTACAGCTCTCAATAGGACGACGCTGTTATCAAATATTTCTTGATGCAGAGAAGCATTGATTCTTACTATTATTCACGTAACAGGTTAGCCTTATTGTAAACGAACGTTCAAAATCCGTGTTAAGTGGATCAAGCTTACATCACGATCCAGCGAATACATTACTCTACGTGCAATAAACCAGTTGTAATTTATATTGAAAGTGTATGATGAAATTAATTGTGATAATTTGTGCTATGCGAACTAGGAATTGTAATGTAGTCAGTTTTGTTGTTATCCGAAATGTTATTCGTGATACGTTTCATGTGTTTAGTTGCGTTTGCATTGTATGACTTTTTAGAGGCAATATTATATCAAATTATGATTAGCTTGAAATGCACCTTGTTGCAGAATAATCCTTTTATAGCATAAGGAACAAATTATTTGTTATTAATTACTAGTAATTTCTTGAACACCATGTTAGTGACACAATGTGTATCGCAATGTAAACTACTCCCATTTAAGCTTACGAATTTTGATGCATGGCAGCAAGGTAATTGCACTGGGCAGTTCTATCATTACCGTGGCGCCACAATCTGACGAGGAATTCTTATGTAACTTAATGAAACAAATTGAAAGTAAAGAACAAAATTTTCTGATGCCACGCTTAGTTCTCTTCTCTCTTGTTCCAGGCCACATTTCAACCTAACCACCTCACTTTTGAGACAGTATATCTCCAGACCTAAGCGAAATATATATATATAAAAAAATGTATTCTTTATTTTCGATTTGTCTCATCGAGTTCCATAAGAATTCATCATCAGATTGTGGCGCCACGGTAATGATAGAATCCCCTTTCACTGATGCTGCTGGCATATTTAAATAGATCTATCCACTACCAGTGCAATATCTTCGGAGTAAGCTGTGAATTCTTTTGAAGGTTTCAGTTGTTTTAAAGTCCTAACCATTCACCTTTGCTATTTTTAAAATTTTATGTAGGACTTGCTTCTGCTTGTACATAGGTCTAGCCATATTTTTCTTGATTTTGTAATCTTTCCCATTAAAGATTGTGAAATAGAATGCGGTAATATAATCAATTTGAACATCTATCTAATCTATTTGAAATAGCCATATGACCATCAGTTTATTTTTGCGTCTGTAGGGAGAAAAAAAGTTCCGTTTCGCAGTACAAAATTCCTATAAATTTTGTTAGCAGCTTCTTTTTTCTTAAATTTTAATGTTTGTAGATTATATCAATTAGGGTATTTATAAATGAGACCCCATAAGACTTCATTTTTAGTAATGTGAAGGTTAAAAATAAAGAAATTCTTCCATTCCATATACATTCTCTCTGTTTCTTGGCCCAACCCATATGACGACTGCTATCCTCTCGGCTTCACTTCATTGTATGGAGAAGATACCTTACATGGTCTCCTCCGTTTTCTTTGCTCCATGTTACCAATGTAAACAAGTCTCCCATAACCATACGCTGAGCCCCATTTGCCATTTGGGAAAAAAAGAGAAGATTATAATAAAAGGCCATACATACACTGAGGGGTTTAATGTAGGAAAACTAATACTTAATCAGACTGATATTTCATAACTGTAAACGTCTGAGCAAAAAAAGGTTCATGGGGTAATATCTAGATCGCAATACCGCTGCAACCATTTACCGCCTCGTGATGTAAACACTTCCGGATGGAGAGACTATGACGTCACTACAGTGCTGAATGTGATGTATACGTTCCGCTCGCAGCTTTAAATGTCACTAACGGGACCTTCCACAGAAAGTAGTCCATCACTAATACGTCTCATATCGAGAAATAGTTAATTTTGCACCAGTAATACAGGAATAAATTCGTTTGCGATGAGGTTCTGAAGCAGCCTGGACCACACTGAAACATAACTATTGAATACCGTATTGCGGATACCTAACTTCTGTCGTATCTATGTCTGTTACTTTCGTTTACATAGTAATGCAGCCTGGACCATAGTGAAATGTAACCGTCACACACGATATTGCTGATACCCAATTTCCAAATCGCATCTATGTCTGTTAGTATGGTCCAGCCTGCGTAACAACATAAACGCAAATGGTTATTGATGAAATCTTTTTTTAATAAATATTTTATATTGTATGAATGATTATAATAGCAATTTCAGCCACACGATGAAATATAGAAGAATGGAATCAAATACAAATCAATGGAATTGTGACTAATAATTACAGCAACGTTACTAATGACATTACTGGATGTTACTAATGAAACTTATCAGTACGGAATGTTGTTGATATTTTAATAATATTATTAACGGCGGAAGTAGTAATTTTCTTTAACATTTTCAATCTGTAATTTTTTATTATTATTATTACTGTTGGTTGCGTTACATTCTATGGCCTCACATGTATTCACAAATTGACCGAAGGCTAAACACGTCACATGTAGTGACGTCATACTCTCTCCATCCGGAAGTGTTTACAATGCGAGGTGGTAAGTGGTTGCAGCGGTATCGCAATCTAGATATTACCTGGTTCATGTACTAATTTCCTCCAAAAGTGGATATAGACAGACAAGCGAGAAATGGTTTAAAACTTTCGAACAATGAAAATACAATCCTCTATACCAAAGTAAAGTGACATAAAAGAAAAGTTTCAATCACTGGCAACCACACTTTTTAAGTTCAGTGCACCACGCGCCAGGAAACAGCTTTACAAATCCAGGATTAACAACATTTAACAAATACTCGTAAAATTTTGCTTTTAAAATTTATGACAAGTGTAACTGCACAAACATAGAGGTGGGATAAATTAAAGCCATGTAAGTCAGGAGATAATATTACAGACACACAATGTTGATGGAAATAAGCTAGTCGCAACTTACACCAACAATTTTAATTAATGTACAGATTCAAATTCAAAATGCTTGGGAGACAGAGGTATCATTACACACGGTGGGAGACGTAATTAGGAAAACGGGTCTATTGGAGATCACGATTCCGTAACAACAACATTAAATAATATCGTTGTAATATTGCTGCAGTCAGTAGAAAAACTTATGATATGCAAGCAATAATTCCGCTGTAATACAGTCAGGACAATTATTTTCAACTAGAAATTAGGTTGTAATGCAGCCTGGACCAGCATGAAACAGTTAAATGTACCTCGGAAAGAATTTCTAGCGGAGTCTTGCGTTTGACCACTGCAGTATTATGATGCCAACAGCAGGCGGAATCGCGATCTCCACTAAACCCAGGAAAACGATATTAGTTGAAAGGAAATTTCGAAATAGTTGAAAAAAAAAAATACAAGAACAAAATCTGTATTCGCAAAAACTATCACAAACATTGTTCATTGATTATCTTTCTTCGTGATGAAGTAAATACTGAATTTCCGATACTTTTACAAACCACATTCTAAATTAACATCTTTACATTAAAAATGATGGCAAGTACCAGGACAGTTAAGATCTTTCAATGAAATTGATTACAACTCCAATAAATTCTTCCCAGATTTACGAAATAATCGATTGTAAAATGACCGATGCAAACTGAATACAGCAAGACTAGTCATAAAGCAAATAAAACTTGTTGGGAGCAATACATACTAACAATATGATCCGTGCTTCCACACCTCATTGCATTACAAAAATCACTCACCATTGCTGATGCAACATCGACCAAAACACTTCACAAAAGTTTAGACTATTTGGAATTCTTTGTAAAGAAAGTAACAGGGTAAACTATACTCATTACAAGAAAAGTAATTCAAGTCGAGACACTAGTGAAACATTCCAGTAGCGGGTATTTTCAAACCAACAGCGTCGTCAAAGAAGTTCATCAAAGACATTCCTAGTTTAAAATATACGCTGATATAATAAGTTGCTGCTAATTGGCAAGAGACTAAACTGATACATTTATATTAATGATTTATTATTGTAGTATCCGAAACTGCAAGGAGCTACTGAAACAAATTGTCAGAAACTTTACTAAGTTTAGTCGACATCTATCACATTTGGAATCATTTATCCAACAACATAATAATGTTCATTCTTTCTACTGATAATTCTGCTATATCTATAGCAACAAGGACTTATTTGTATTCAAAATTTTTAAAAAATGAAATAACCTGAAATGGCTGGACTAAAGTGATAACTGCTGAATTTCATTAAAAGTAGGTAGACTGTACGACGTTATCCACCTCTCGAAAAATGGCACTAACCTCTTGAAATTTGAATAAGTTACTACAGTTTAAAGTCTGCGTTATGTTTTCCATTTTAATTAAAAATGCCCAATTACGAGAGTGTCGTACATCTGTTTTAAAATTTATAAAAAAAATCTCTTTAAATATTAGAGCAGCTCCTATTTTAAATTAGGGTCAGGTATTAGCCAGAGAGTTTTAACAGAAATTAGTTTAAACAATAACGAGTTTTCAGATACCAAATTTTTTTAAAAAATGTGTAGGGATTAATTTATTACATCAGATTATCAGAGGATTATCCAACAAAGTGGAAGACACATAAATGAATTAAAGATGTTTTATGTTTGTCTAAACAACATATAACTACTATGTCAAGTGTAACTGACTTTAATTTAGCTTCTCAATATTGCAGAACAAATTTGGAGAAAGGAGGAATTGTCACTTATGTTAGAAATGGTTATAGTTTTGAGGATATAAGTATTATCGAGTACCGTCTTGATCAACATTTTGAAGCCTGTGCTACACGGCTAAAATTCAATAATGAAATTTTCATAGTGGTAACTGTATACAGAGCACCCTCGGCAAACTTTTCTATTTTTCTGAACTAGTTTGAACTCTTATTAACATTTTTAAGCAAAAAAGTAGTTGACTTAGTCGTATGTGGTGATTTTATGTATATTTTTTTAAGTAACTTACCCTGTAAAATCATGTTGGAATCATTAGTCAGTTCATTCAATTTAACTCAGGTAGTTAATTTTCCAAGTAGAATAATGAATAATAGCCACTCAGCTATAGATAATGTTTTCTTTGATACCCCAAAATTCAGTTATACAATCAAGCCATCCATCAATGGACTTTCAGATCGTGATTCCCAGTTATTAACCATCAACACTTCAATAGAAACTAGCTCCCAGAGTAATATTTTTAAACTTCAGCGTATAATAAATGATGAATCAGTTACTTGTTTTAGAAAGTACCTCAACAAACTGGGAACATGTTTACAGTGCACGAGGTATGAATGAAAAATACATTTTTAGTAGCATTATATAAAATTACTTTGAAAGTTGCTTCCCCTTAAAAAAGTTTCATGCTTCTCTAGAAGAATAAAAACCATGGATAATTGTGGACATTAGAACATCATGCATTTGTAAAAGGAAGTTATATATTGCCTGTAGGATCAGTCATAATGCTAAAACACATTACATGCAGTACTGAAAATATTGAAAAATTATATTGAAGAATCTAAAAGTATGCACTACAAACAGAAAATTCATAATTCTGAAAATAAAATTAACACAATACGGGACATTTAAAAAAAAAAAAAAGAAGTAGGAAAAAATAATCAAAATAGTAATAATATTTTTATCAAAGAAAATTAAGAAGAATCTAATTTTTCGATTGCTGATATATTCAATAAACATTTTTTATCTGTTGCTGATAAATTGACTGCCAATAGCTCAGTGGCACAAAGTATGGATTTTGTCAGAATAGGTTTCCAAGAAAAATTTAAATCTCTGTAAATTTAGCTACTCCAGAAGAAATAAGAAAAGTTATGTCTCTTAAGAGCAAGTACTCAAGTGGTTATAATGGGAGTTCCAGCAGATTAATTAAACTGTGCTCCACAGAATTAAGCAACATACTAAGTTATCTGTTTAATATATCTTTACTTGAGGATACCTTTCCAGAAAGGCTTAAGCATGCTGTAGTTAAACCACTCTATAAAAAGGGGGATAAGTTATCTGTATCAAATAACCGACCTATTTCATTACTAACAGCCTTCTCCAAAGTTTTTGAGGAAGCAATGTACAATAGGGTCTTTTAACACCTTAAAAATAATAAAATTCTAACTAAAACACAATTTGGTTTTCAAAAGGGTTATTAAACAGAAAAAGATATATTTGCATTCACTGACAATATTTTAGTAGCAATAAATGATAAATTAATTCCTGTGGGAATTTTTTGAGACTTATCTAAGGCATTTGACTGTGTAGATCATAAAATTCTGATAGATAAATTAAAGTATTATGATATAGATGGCATTATTAGTAAATGGCTTAGTTGTTACCTTCTGAATATAAAACAAAAAGTGTCAATGGAGAATTTTAAGGCTGCCTTAAGTGGTCCACTGTTTTCTGAGTGGGAATTAATCAGATGTTGAGTGCCTCAGGGTTCTATATTGGGGCCACTATTGTTTTTAATATATATAAATGATCTACCCTGTGTTGCATCTAAAAACTCAAAATTTGTCAAATTTGCAGATGACACAAACATAGGATTTAAAAATACTCCAGATTTATCTACAGAATATATTTCAAATTATGTTTTTGACCATATTAACTAATGGTTTACAGATAATGGCTTGTCTTTAAACTTTGATATACCTCAGTATATACAATTCAGTACATCACACAGATTAACACCAGATATAGACATAAAATTTGCTTGCCAGTCCATTCAAGAGGTAGAGTTCGTGAAATTTCTAGGTTTGTATATTGATCATAATTTAAATTGGAAAGTACATGTTTCTGACTTACTAAAGCTATATTTGCATTCACTGACAATATTTTAGAAGAAATAAATGATAAATTAATTCCTGTGGGAATTTTTTGTGACTTATCTAAGGCATTTGACTGTGTAGATCATAAAATTCTGATACAGAAACTTAAGTATTATGGTATAGATGGCATTATTAATAAATGGCTTAGTTCTTATCTTCTAAATAGAAAACAGAAAGTGTCAATGGAGAATTTTAAGGCTGCCTTAAGAGGTCCACTGTTTTCTGAGTGGAAATTAATCAGATGTGGAGTACCTCAGGGTTCTATATTGGGGCCACTATTGTTTTTAATATATATATAAATGATCTACCCTGTGTTTCATCTAAAAACTCAAAATTTGTCCAATTTGCAGATGACACAAACATAGGAATTAAAAACACTCCAGATTTATCTACAGAATATATTTCAAATTATGTCTTTGAACTGATTAATAAATGGTTAACAGCTAATGGCTTGTCTTTAAACTGTGCTAAAACTCAGTATATGCAATTCAGTACATCACACAGATTAACACCTGACATAGACATAAAATTTGCAGGCCAGTCCATTCAAGAGGTAGATAGTGTGAAATTTCTAGGTTTGTATATTGATCATAATTTAAATTGGAAAGTACATGTTTCTGACTTACTAAAGCGATTGGGAGCAGCCACATTTGCAATTCGTACAATTTCAGCTTTAGGTGATCTCCGTATGAGGCAGCTAGTTTATTTTGCTTATTTTCACTCCTTATTGTCATATGGAATAATATTCTGGGGCAATTCTACCCATAGAGACAAAGTGTTCAGAGCCCAAAAGCGTGTAATAAGAATTATGTGTGGGGTTAGCAATAGAACTTCATGTAGAGAGCTGTTCAAGAAGTTAGGGATTTTAACATTAGCATCTGAGTATATATACACATTAATGTCCTTTGTAGTCACAAATTATACTTTGTTTGAAACAAATAGTAAAATACACAATTATGGCACTAGAAGTAAAAATGATCTTCACAAGACTTACAAGTCATTGTCATTTGTTCAAAAAGGGGTCCGATATTCAGGGATACATGTCTTCAACATGCTCCCAACACATATTAAATGTCTAGTAGATAATAAGAATAAATTCAGGAAAACATTGAAAGAAATTTTAATTGACAACTCCTTCTACTCTGTCGAAGAATTTATTTCTAAGGTATCTTAAAATAACTGCCAGTATCTTGTGTAAATATAGTTCACATAATTAATTTACCATGTATGCTATGACTGTACATCTTGTGGTATATGTATTATTTTGTTACGGATTTTTTTTTTATGTACCATATATGCTATGACTGTACACCTTCTGGTGTATGTATTATTTTGTAATGGAAGTGTATAATGTACCATGTACACAATGACTGTACATCTAGTGGTGTACTTATTATTTTGTTATGCAACTATTTATCTGTAAATTGACAACTTTCCACGTCCCACAGAGCCAGTCTCTTATATTGGGATCAATGGAAAATGAATGTATTGTATTGGTGCAGCCACGTTTGCAATTCGTACAATTTCAGCTATAGGTGATCTCTGTATGAGGCAGCTAGTTTATTTTGTTTATTTTCATTCCTTCGTCATACGGAATAATATTCTGTGGCAATTCTACCCATAGAGACAAAGTGTTCACAGCCCAAAGTGAGTAATAAGAATTATGTATGGAGTTAGGAATAGAATTTCATGTAAAGTGCTGTTCAAGAAGTTGGGGATTTTAACATCGGTGGATGAGTGTAGTCACAAATTATACTTGTTTGAAACAAATAGTAATATACCCAACTATGGCACTAGTAAAAATAGTCTTCACAAGGATTATAAGTCGTCATTCATTCAGAAGGGGTCCGATATTCAGTGATATATATCTTCAATAAGCTCCCAACACATATTAATTGTCTAGCAGATGATAAGAATAAATTCAGGAAAAAATTGAAAGAATTTTTCATTGACAACTCCTTCTACTCTGTCGAAGAATTTATTTCTAAAGTATCTACAAAATAAACTGTCAGTAGTTTGTGTAAATGTAGTTCACATAATTAATGTACCATGTATTATATGACTGTACATCTTCTGGTGTATGTATTACTTTGTTATGCAATATTTTTTCTGTAAATTGACAACTTTCCACATCCCACAAAGTCAGTCTCTTATACTGGTATCAATGGAAAATGAATGTATTGAATTGTGTTGGTTAATTCCTTCGTCGTTTTGTCTTCTTGGCATTTCAGCTTCTCTCCCAGAGACCTCTCCGTTATAAAAAGTCACAAGAAATTTACAATACAGTGTGATTCAGGAGGAATGTAAATATTGATGGTGGTGGTAGTATGAACAATATTGGGTAAAAAAGTTCATACAAATATGTATTCTATTTCCAATCGTTTTGGAGATACAGGTGCTGGAATGTTATCCATGAAATAAACTGCGGAAAATGACCAGGAGCACACAAATAACTTATTGAAGTACTTTATTCACGCAAAAAATACACGCATATTTTACAATAGTTTAAATTACATTTTATAAAATCCCACCATAGACTCCAATACACAAATTGAAGCACTTTATTGATGCCTGAAGTCGACACGTTCAGTCCGGATGCTCAGGCATCGCAGGAAAAAAGAGACAGTAGTTGCTACGTTACGAGGCTTAGACATGTAGCACAAGACCAAACCTAACGAAAACGAAGCTGTGCATCTTTATGCATGCTGAATATGCCGACATGGTATTTGTTTACGAGTTCTGTAATGAAAATGATCTTGCTGCTTTTGCAGAATACCGTTGATGTTTTCCTAGCCGCAGAGCACCAAATTCAAGAGTGTTACACACTTCCCAGTTTACACATTTCTTGCAATTTAACAAACAATGAGTGAAGTAGAAACCATACTCCAGTCGGTGGAGTGTAGACGATAAGCACACGAAGAATTGCGACACGTATCACTCTTCCATAAACAATAGTATGGCGAACATTAGGTCGGAACATTAGGTAAACATGGCACATATCCTTCTCATCATAAGCGGGAGCAACATTTACAAGCTGGAGATGAAGTCCAACTTATGGAATTTTGTTGATGGCTAGTTGCTAATCTTCGATTAATTACATTCATACTATTAACTGATGAAGCTACTTTCACGCCTGATGGCATCAACATCACCCGTAACTAACATCGGTGGTCCAACGAAAATCAAAATGCCATTGTGGAGACACGTTTTGAGCATCGTTTCTAAGTATATGTGTGGTGCGGTATCGTCGACAATAGGTTAATTGGGCCTGTTGTCTTACAGATTCGTCTTACAGGGCTCACATATTTGGACTTTCTGCAAAATGAGTTGACACTTTTATTGCAACAGATACCTTTGCCTGCAAGAATGAGCATGTTCTTTCAGCATGACGAAGCCCCTGCAGATTAACCAACAGTCTAAGCCTAAAATTGCCTGACTGATGGATCGGCCACGCCGGACACGTTCATTGGCTACCAACGTCGCTGGACCTTACCTCATTAGATTTTCGTATGTGATGATGGTCTAAAAACTAAGTGCACAAAGAAAAAGTAAACGCAAAAGATTAATTACTCGCTCGCATTGTTAACAGTGCTACCCACATAAAAGTACACCCAGACGTACTCAGATGAGGTAAAAATACTGTTGCGAAGACAGCTGCAAAGTGTATTGAAGTCAATGGTGGGATTTTCAAACATTTAATTTAAACTTTTGTAAAGTATGCGTGTGTTTTTGCATGAATAAAGAACTTCAATAAGTTATTTGAGTGCTCTTGATCATTTTCTGAAGTATATTTTATGCATAACATTTATGCATTACATTTATGTAAACTTATTTACTCAATATTGTTCATACTACCACCTCCTTCAATATTTACCATTCCTGCTAAATCACCCTGTAGAAAAACATTTTGTACGGCTTAACAATAGATTCAGCACGATATATCACATCCAAGTTATCTACGAAGTAATAAGTCGAGCGAATGAATACCAGTTGCCACTCTATTTGGCCTTTATCGATTTAAAAGAGCTTTAGATTCAGTCCATCACTCAGCAATCATACAAGCCCTTCTAGAACAAGAACTGAATCCAGGCTATATCAACATACTGTATAACATCTACAGTACTTCCGCTTCCTTTGATAATATCACTGAAGCCACGAAAGAGTTCCCAAGTAGAAAGAGGGGTAAAACAAGGAGAATCTATATCCCCCAAGCTATTCACATCAGTTCTGGAGTTGGCAGTGTCAAAAATCCAATGAGAGGGCTGAGAATAAATGAAGGAACAGATTCGCCGATGGTATAGCTTTACTCTCAAACAGTCTGGAAGAGCTAAAAGAACTGATAAATGGACTAGAGCAACTTGCAGAGAAGTGAGCCTTAAAATAAACCTGTAAAAAAGCAAAATAATGAAAAACAAATAGGTAGAAAAAGACAAGACAGACACGAAAGAAACTGGTATCGAGTCCATAGAACAGTACACCTATGTTGGCCAACTGATCGACATGAATGGCGACTCAAAGTCTGAGATCCACAGACGCTTATAGCTGGGATGGAGAGCATACGGAAGAAATTACATAGTTTTTAAATCAAACATACTAGTACGTCTTAAAAAACAGGTATTACCGGCAAGGGCGGATACAGCCTTCGAGTCAGGGGGGGGGGGGTCACGTAGTCGAGGTCTAGCTAGGTCAAGACTCAAAATTACAATGATATATATAAATAAAAAATTGGCATTTTATTACATTATGTCAAAACAACTTTAATCAAATAACAAAATCAAGTATTCTCTTATGAACTCTCGCAAACCTTATTATGACTTCCTCCACTTGAACGAGTACCGTTTCGTTAACGTGGAGAAGTGGCGGTCCAGTTAGGTGGTCTTGAGCCTCCTGAGAGTAGAAAAAGATCTCTCTGCCGTATCGACACTATCCGGTGATGTAGCAAGAATGCACAAAAATGTTTTTACGTTGGGGTATATTTTAGCATCACAATTTTCTATTAAATTGGAAATCGTATGCGGAATATTCTGATTCCGTTGCGATTTTTCTGTCCACTCCCAATATTCGTTTATATTGACTGATATTGTAGTGTTGTCTATTACCTGCTTGTAGTTGAATGCGAGTTGTTGAACTGTATAGATGTCTTCATTAGCATAGGTATAATTGACTTTTGGGATAAAAACGACTTGTTGAAATAAAGTATTTTAGGAGACAGATGGTCTTGTAGGTAGTTTATTATAGACAAATGGTCTTGTTAGGTAGTTTATTATAGAATCTAGTTTATTATAGAATCTAGAAGTAGGATGTTTACAGTCCTACAGAAATACTCTTCAACTTATTGAACAGGTAGGTCATTGGCTCTATGTATTTATCTCGACACTGTTCTGGGGCAAATTTCTCGACAAATGTTTTTGCCTCTTCAAAACGTTGTCAGAAAACTGTGTCCTCCTGTTCCATTTGTTCATCTCAGAACACTCACTGTATCATTTATAGTGTCAGTAGAACGTTTTAAGTCAATTGAGTTCATTTACGACATTCTTCTGAAGGATACAGTTTTATGAGTACTTGAAAAATAAAATAAGGTATACAGTATTTCGGTCCTGATGCGATATAAACGTTAATTTAATTTGGCTTTTTATTTAAAATACACGAATTTATAAAATTTACCAATAAAATCTATCTATACTATTATAAATCTGTGAGCAGTCGGCGTGTGTCTGATGGTTTGAAACGTCATCACGCAAAAAATACTTCAGCAATTCTGATGGTGTTTTCAAATTTTAAGAGCTTATGTTCCATCTTAAAATCTGCAAAAACAGTTTGAGACTTGTTTGTACTAAGGAATGGAGAACGAAATTATAACCACTTCTACAAAGGAGAAATATGCGCACAGATCACTCTGTATTCGATATAAGCACTCCTTTCAAGAAACACTGACAAGGGTTACAATACGATCGTCCTTGGATTATGTTTTATTTTTTCACATTGATTATTTAGATCTCAGTTTTGTATACTAAAATAAACAGAATACATGAATCAAACGTAGTAAAAACTTTAAACGTAATAAGAATCTTAAAACGAATAGTTCGTTTGGGAAAAGTCATTATTAATTCGCATTTTACAAACACTAATGAACCTCCTACTTCCTAGTCGCCTTTACTTATTTCTCTTCAGAGATCAAAGCAAGAACGTTAAGACATATTCGCTGATGTGTTTCATTTAAAAACGTGAAAATTAATGCAATCGATAAACTAATAGCTCCAGAGTAATAAATTATGTTCTTATGGAAAAAATTAAAACTGGGATTACACATCAACTAGCTTCGAACCCCGACAGAAAGGAAGGTTTGAATACAGTGATCTGAGAATTTATTTTTCACAGTTGCTTACTTAAATAGAATTGTTTTAAGTTAACGCTCATAAACCTGATTTTGTAAGGTACGTTTTAGGTTCTAGTTAAAAACGTCATAAAGTTCGAGCTATTATATACTATTTGACGAAAGCGATATGGAACCACTGAAATTAAAATTAACTAGGAATCCTAAAACCCTATGCTTCGTCGCGTAAATTACAGACCTGAATACATCGTGCCTTATATATTAAATAAAGGATGCATTTAAAACTAACCACAACATCCACTAATATTGCCGTTCGAAAAACAAAGGTTTATAATTTAATTTTTAATTGTGATGGAGCGCATGCTCCGGTGGCAATTTCCCTACACAACCTTCTTCCCCCTTTCCTGCCCAATCTAAATTTGTCCTCTACAAATTTCACCTTTAAATTCTTTCAACATTTATGGTAAATTATTCATCATTTCTCTTGGTAACCCTTGCCTAAAAAAGAGTATCTTCCTACAACTTTTGACTGAAATCGAGTTCCAGCTTGTCCCTTCCATGCATTATTTTTAATTCTTACACCAATATCTTTCCATGCCTCATCACCAATATACGCCTTGTACACTCCCATGACCCTCTTTACCCTCCTCCTGTCTTCCAATGAATCCCATTCAAGCTCTTTTATCAAATCTGTTACTGTTTGCATTCTGCGGTGATTTCCAGAAACAAATCTAACAGCCCTTTTTGCACCCTCTCCAACTCCTGTATTTGATACTCAAAATGTGGGTCCTATACTACACTACCATATTCAAGCAATGGTTTAACCTAAATTTTGTAACCTAATTCCTTTACTTCTCTCGTAGATCCCCTCATCACCCTCTCCAGCAAGTGCAGAATATTGTAACCTTTTCCCAGTACCTATCAAATGTGTCTTGCCCAGTTAAGCTTGTTATCAAATGTAATGCTAATATATTTACATTTCAAGCCGCCAACAAGCAATTTATTCCCCACCTTATAATCATAATCAAGATTTAGTTTTCTTATCTGTGTGTCTAATAAGCTGACTATTCATTGCACTTATCTTCATTCCATGGTTACCAACCCTACTAGATATCCTGTCCATATCACCCTCCAACTGTTTACAGTCCTCTACCGTTTTGATTCTCATATATAGTATTATATCGTATAAACTGCTCTCGGGTGACTAGCCGAGTCAAGAGTGCGTTGTTACACGATATTTCGGCGACTAGATTCATTACCGCCATCTTCTGGTGAAGTGCCGGGTGCAGCGAAAAGGCTTAGTTCTTATAGCCTGCCAG